>CABFVX010006908.1:0-35631 GCA_902151425.1 Timema shepardi
TTCGAACATTATTCTAAAAATATTTCCCTCATTTAAATAATCATATACCAAGCAACATTCGAAAACAGAAATAATTAAATATTAATAATTTAAGTAATTGACTTCAATTTGGATTTTCGATGTCTTCTCTTACTATAGAGGTGTCCCGGTGGTATTCCTAGCAGATGCAAATTCGAGGTCCCCCCTGTGTTTAGCGATGTGTTGAGAAGGCCGGATGGAAGGAGAGGTGGATATAGGGCATATGAGAGAGGAGATAAGTTAGAAGAGATAATAGGGGCGAGAAAGCTAGAGGTGCTGAATATGATAAGGAGTCCAGCCACCAATGTGGAGAGAGTGGGAGAAAGCTCAAATATAAACGTCACGCTATGCAAACAGGAAGCGATTGGGATCGTTAAAAAATGGAAAGTACTGAACGGGTTGACAATTAGTGACGATAACTTGAACACTTTTGAGATTGAAGTAAATATAGGGTTGCAGGCTGAAGTGGGAATAAGACCTAAATTCAACATCCACAAAGCCGATTGGGAGAGATTAAAGAGAGAATTGGAGCTACCAACAGAGTTAGAAAAATGAGGAAACGTAAATGTGAAAGCGAATGAGTTTGCTAGAGCTGTACAAAGGGCGATGAGAGAGGCTATCCCGATATTCATGGAAAAAATAAGGATAAGTAATGAACCCTAGAATGAGAGACTCAGGAAAAATCAGAAGGAAATGAGGGCAGAGAGGAGGAGATACCAGAACTGTCATGATCCATCATGGAGTCATGGCATGTTACTGGATATCTATAGAAGGAAGAAAGAAGAGTATGAATCCGCCCTAAGGCTGGCTAAGAGGGAAAGCTGGTATCGATACGTTCAGGAGAAGCTGAGAAATAATGCTTGAGGCCTACCATTTCAGATAGTGACCGGGAAGGTAAGGTCCCCAGCTGTGATATCGACGCTGAAGACTCGAGGAGGGGACATGACTTCTTGATGGAAAGAATCGGCAAGTTTGTTGCTTGAAACGCTGCTTCCAGACGATATTGTGGAAGACGACGAGGGACAAGAAACTGCAAGAATGGACATGATGAGGAACTACGACAGCAAAGCAAAGACAGATACAATAACATGGGAAGAGATAACAATGCTGGTGGTCTAAATGAAGAGTAATAATGCACCTGGACCTGATGGAATCAGAGTTAAGGTACTTCAGAAAATCAGCGAACAGTCTAACTAGTCTAATGAATTAATGCATGGACCAGGGCCAAGTGCCTAATGTATGAAAACAAAGTGAAGTAGTCATTCTTAGCAAGGGTGAGGACAAGGATCCACAGCTCCTTAGGTCGTACAGTCCAATCATTTTATTAAATGTATGTAGACAATTTCAAGAAAAGATCTTGTGTAAGAGATTGAGGATGCATCGTGAGATTGCTGGCATGCACCAGCAGCAGTACGGTTTAGGAGAGGCAGATCTACGGTGGACGCTATCTGTGAGGCCGTGAACCTTGATGATAGGGCAAGTAGGAAATATGTGATTGGGATATTCGTGGACATATATGGAGCATTCGATAATCTGTGACTGCCAACACTATTCAAATAGTTAAGGGAACTAGTATGTCCGGATAGTCTCTACAGCGTTTTCATGGATTGGTGTAGGGATAAATATGCCACCCTGAGATGTCCAGGAATATCAATAAGTAAGAAACTTATGAAAGGCTATCCCCAGGATTGGTCTGTGGACAAACATTTTAGGACAAGGGCTCGAACCCGGTTCCTGCCCCTGGGATATTTCACTTTTTCACTGGCCATGGGCCATACAGTGTTGTTCTATACCTAAGACGCTTTACAGAAGACAGGCTATGCAAATTCGGATGGGAGGCTACCCTCAAACACGACGTGCTAGAATGTCAACTAAAAAAAAAAAAAGAAGAGGGAAACAATTCAACTTCCATTACAGGACAGCGCCATTTATCATATATTGAGTGACGTGGATAGGTGGGGGTTCTTAGATACAATCGCAAACGACGTGTTAAAGAGAGAAAAGGACATATATAAAGCCGACATGAAGACAAGGAAAGAGGTTAGACAAGACGAACAAACGGAAGACAGAGAAGGTAACGAGACCAGTGACTACAGTGACATTACAGAAAGTGACTAATCGACATCAGAGATAGAATCAGAAGACATACTATGAAACTGTAACCAGGACTTAGATGAGACAAAACATAGATCACACCAGCTGGCAGAGTGGAATGGGACAAGGAACTCCAGGTTAACGCAACCCAGTTGAGGAAGGCTCCCTTAGGATTCCAGTAGTGGAAGCTGCTGAGGGACCAGAGGCAGCAGAGCTACCAGCTGAGAATAAGTGTAATCGAATAACATCAAGATATGAAGGAAGAAAGCCTCTAATAAACTCACATGGTCTGGCCCATTTGGCAACAAGTGAGGTGCTGAGCTAAGGCGGTGGATCTTCCGGTCCATCCAGGTTTCTTCATTGACTGTTATCAGTAGATTAAAATACAGGGATGAATATTAAGATGCTCTGCAGCCACCGAGCTGCAAGAAATGTATTAGTTTAAGTCTTACATTTTCTTATGTTGTTTCATGATTAGTTTTAGGTTCAAAGTAGTGGTCTTGTCTGGAGGTAGGTGGAACGAAATTTTTGGTAGGGCACCACCCCAGGTGGTGGATAGGGGGATGCTTGCCCCCACAGGGGCTCGCACCGATCCGGGGACTATTAGATCCGGAAGCGGTGGGACACCCAGTGGGGCAGGGTACCAGGGATGTAAAATACCCGTGGCGGACCACCTAGTAAGATAAAAATAGATGATAAAATATATAAACTTAGATTAGGAGCTTTAATCAATATATAATCAAATAAAATGGTTGTAAATGGGATAAACTAGTAATTATCGGAGGTAGAGACACAATGTAACATAGGTCCTGAATTACAATTTAGGCCTCAGGACAGAAAGTAATGATAAATAAATAAAATGAAATGTCTCCTCTTACTACCTTAAATAACTATCCAATCTTAATTAAAAATCATCTAAATATAATCGATACTACCTAGAGTTATCCTGTATAATATCAGTCAGTAGAGATTCCATATATTATAAGTCATTTGAAGCTGAACACAAAAGATGCAAAATAAAAATCATTGCTTGGAAATAAGATTAGTATAGTTTAATTTGTATATCCATTTAAATTAGATTCTATTATAAGGTTTTAGCACTAGTTCTAGAGTCAATTTTGGACAAATAACTTATTCTATGCGTGATTAAAATTAGTGAATAATATTCTTTGAGTTGTATTAATAGCTTCACTAAATATAGTTCCAGTTCCATTTAAATTAGATTCTATTATAAGGTTTTAGCACTAGTTCTAGAGTCAATTTTGGACAAATATCTTATTCTATGCGTGATTAAAATTAGTGAATAATATTCTTTAAGTTGTATTAATAGCTTCACTAAATATAGTTCCAGCTCTCCTTGGCTTTTATTTGCAAGGTTACACATTTACCTATCTCACTAACATTACTGAGCATGGCATTTACAATTTAAATTTAAATTTTTTATAGGTAAATTAATATTCAGTTCCCTGAAACTTCCTATATGAATCATGACTCCCTAGTCCAGATAGTTTTCTTCGTTCTGGAAATCGGTGGTACAAGATAAGATGAAACAGTATTGTAAAATTATAAATTTGAAACATGCCCCTGAAATGATTGATTACTGGCAACCAGCAGTATTAGTTAGTGCTGCAAAGTAGTATCTATAGAATACTGTTAGGCACCTAGCTTGCCTAAAGAGAAAACCATGCTGTAGGACAGAACAATACATATACTAGATTGTGGTTTGCCGATTTCCAACTTTGTCCGACTCTTGTAATATAACCTGTGTGTATCTCTATTGTAGGTGATTAGTGCACATACCTTCCACTAAAATTTCCCACATTTAAAATACCACGTGGAGAGTTAATATGTGATTGGAGTACTAACGCTTGTTGCCGAGCGCTTGTAGTTCTGCAAAGCCATAAAAGAAAATAGAAACTGTAGCGTTAAACCAGAGAATTAAAGGTTTTTGACAACTTTGAAATAAACTGTGTGTCCAGAGCTAAGTTGTTTTCATATGTTAAAACCAATCTTAAAAATTAATGTCAAGATGGGATTGAATTGAGAATAGGTTTCCTAACAATTGACATTTATTTTGTGTAGCTACACAAATCGGCAAAAAAGTAACGCTTCATGTCATAATACATTTTTAATTTATGATATTGTCATATTTTAATTTATGTCAGCATATATATTTTATCCTTTTATACAATGTTTATGGTGTGCTCAATAGATTATTTGTATCCATGGAGACTATTATCAAAAAATTAAGTTTTTATTAAAGTGTGGTAGAAGGGAGCGCGAGTATTTTTTTTACAGTTTTACAGAATTGAGATGTGTTGGCCACAACAAATCAAATATTTATCCAATAGAAACATAGAGATAAGTTTTCTACCCATGCTAAGATCAAAAGATCTTGAATATCTGTCAAGGGTGTTCTGGAATTTTGTCAAAACCTTTATAATAAAGAGCAAAACTTTTGACAAAATTCCAGGACACCCTTAACAGATATTCAAGATCTGTTGCTATTAGCATGTGCAAAAAACTAAATTTTATGTTTTAATGGAGAAATATATTATTATTTTTGACCCAACAAAATGTAATGCTATAAGAATTTGAAATTACTCACGCTCTCTTCTGCCAAACCGTAATTTCTCGAGTATTTTAGTTATAGCTTACATTTTAGCATAGTAATTTTGAGGTATCTCTCTTTATCTAAATGGTTGACAAATTGGCCAAGCCAAAGCGTCAATATCGCAGTAAACTGGAATGCTCGTGAGCGAGATAGTAGATTTGGAATCCTTGTAGGGTGTTTTGAATGTGGATTCTCCTAAATAGATTTATCATCTCCCTTCAAGAAAATGTGTCTACACTTCACCTTAGTTGAACGTTATTAATTCCTATCACAGTTACGAAACTAGATAATATGTGTGTAATTCAAACCAACAGTAAGCTATGATGTTAAAAAAGGTATATAGAATTTAAATTTAGTAGTGAGTTTAACATTTAGGATTTATAATAAAACAAAATAAATGGTAAATGTATGGTATTGTGATTTTAATTATCCATATTTGATAATTTTATTTTACACACCTACTCCTAATCTTGAGACCAAGAAGACTAAAGGTCGCGACAACGATGACATAACAACACACGTGATTATAGTTTTATAATTAGTCAGTTAATTAGTTCAAAAATGATAGTGATTAAAATGGAGGAGTATATATTGTTGTACAAACTATATACGGAAAAGCTAATACTAATATTCTCAATAAAATTACACCAATAGTACCGGGAAACATAATAGTCTTAATTAAATTGATAAATCACCTGTAATTATGTTGAAATGCAATGTTTTAGTTTTTCTTCATTTCCAAAAAAAATATTATTGCATGTTTTGAGACGTTAGAACAAGCCTATTGCAACATCGAATGTAAGTAAATTAATCATTTATTTTTAAGTTGAAAAATTAAAATTATCTATTATATGTAGCATAAGTTTTTTTAACTATAAAGAAATATTACAAAAAAGAAATTCAAGACAAAATGATGTATTTAATTGTCAAAGCATTTGAAAAAATATTTAACGTAAACTCAAAGGTATCTTTTAATTTTTTAGTATAGATAATATACATATGTTATCTATAAAAGTAGAATTTGAATCAAATATAGAACTATAGATATTGTGTTCCAAAAAAAGCCCACTTTTCAACAAAAACAACGCCTGTTATTTCGTGGTTTAGACAAGGGGTGGGAAAACTTCAAAAATTTCTAGTCAAGCCTAGAGTAAATAAAAAACGCTAAGAAAATAGTCCACTTATAAATGTGTTTTATTTGAGAGGATTTGGGGGGGGGGGCTGTGCGTCCTCAGGGTGATAGTGATCGACAGAATGTTGATTGTTTCATAAACAGGAGGTTTAGTCTCGACACTGTTCTATACACTCCCTGTCCTAAGCCCCCAAAGTCACATTATTCTACATTTGTAATAGATACAACGCTCGGAGCGAAACCGGTTCACCCTTAGAAACACGCGACCACAGGGAGATTTCTAGCTTGTCATTTACTCCCTATATATAGCATTCCATGATCCTCTGAAAGATCAACCAATCAAAACAAGTCACGTGGGATTCAAAAGGGCTTAGTAATACAACACACTGATTATCACAGCTAGGTAGCCTTAAGTAGCATTAAGTAGCGTCCGCATGAAGCCGTGGCCTTAATACCACCGAATACTTAGGTAAAATTCACATCATACTGTTCTGGAGCCTCCGACCTATAATTACCACAACATATTGGTACAATACAAGTTGATATTATACAACACTAAACAGAGATTATTACAAAATAATAAATTATTAACAACCAATAACTTGCCAGAACACCAGAACCAAAGTGTATTTTAAAAAAAATACCTTCTTCGGTTGCGGCATGGTCTAAGGCGCTACCGTCGCAGTAGACTAAACTGCCGAAGACGGAGGGATCAAAGTTCGAATCTTGGTCGCGTGTACTGATGGTGCTATTTTCCAAAATATTTTTCCACTATCTTTCCACGTGAATTCAGTTACAATTGATATAGACATAACCTTTCTTATCCTAAAAATATTAGCCTGATTAGTACATAAGCGATAGCCCTAACGATATAAAAACCGTGGTGCAAAAATTAATTATATAAACATATTTAAAAAAATGCTGATAGTGAGAATCAATGTATTCTCTATTAATAGAAAACATAAAGGTCTTTGACCAAAAATAGAGGATTATCTATAAACCTATTTTATTAATATTAGATAGAGCCTTCCCTTTTTGATTTTATGTGTTATTTTTATAGTAATGATATTTAATAATTAACAATCTATCAATTTACTACTGTTATATTTAAGCGTTAGCTAGAAACTTAGCTGTTAGTAATTTAAATGAATATCATGTGCTATGCACTACAAATATGAATATGAACACCAAAACAAAACATTTAATTTCTAAAAAAAATTAATAAAAATATAAAACCAGGGTATCGTGTGATTTTGAAACAAAGTTAGAAATAATGTAAATTTAAAAATATTGATTTGCTAGATACTCGAACAAATTTTACATATAAAAATACTGCAAGCAAGGCTTATCTAGTAAAATAATAAGATTTTAGCTTTATCCTCTGTATCACATATCAAAACTATAATAATGGAACAACAATTTCTCTATTAAAAACCATAGTTTTGGTAGAATATAGCTAATTTTTTCATTAGAAGAACATTAACGAGAGACCACTTTTTTAATAATTAATTATATTAGCCATAGCCTTACAAATTACATCAATTTTATAACATATTAAATCCAACCGTATTTACGTCGTTAATTTATCCCTGTGAAAAGATGAACCCCTCATTTCAAACCTAGATACATTTTTCGTACATATTAGTAATCAAGTCAAGGAATGTCTAAGTCAACAGGTCAGATTTTTCTAACGACTAAGTTAAGGTCTCGGGGACAGCAAACAGGTCTTAAGAATACGTGAAATTCGTGAAGTGTTGTTTTACAGGAAGTGCATTGGTAATGAATATGCGTGGGCGTCGTAATTTAACTATGTTCATCACGCGACTACTAAGATGAGCTTTTCGCGTGACTTTTTGGGGGAAGTGTGTGTGTGTGTTGCTGTGCGTTTGTATGTTTTTCTACTACATTTTATACAAGTAGCTCGTGACTAGATGTGAACACAACATCCGACACCTATCGAAAAGTGCTTTGATTCACGAGAATGAGTGAGTTTTTTTGTTGCTAAAATTCCAAAATAGATATAATCTTGATTACAATATTTGATAAAAAAACACAACTATATGACAACACGTTAAAAATCTTGTAAAGGTTTTCCATAGGATTTTATTTAGTGAAGAGTAAATAAGTAACATAAATGTTTATTTTATAGCTCTCTTAACTAAAAATATTACTGTCAAAAAATTATAAAATAAAAAGAGATTGGATTATATTAAAGGGAAAAACTAATACAAAATGTAAAAAAGAAAAGTCTTCACAATATACATTGCTGCCACTTAACATTAAAGTTAACAGTATTATTCATATGGCCCTATTTCCTATCTCTCTCTTTCTTTGTATTATTATTATTATTTTCTTTTTTATGAGGTTAGATAGCTAGTTTCTAACTCCCTTCGGGAGTGTTTCAGTGAAATAATCTCTTTATTGAGTGGAGACGACCAATTTACTTCAAGAAACAGCCATTACCTCTTTCCCAGTTGTGTCATTATAAAGCGTGAACTTTGTTCCTACGTTCACTGTTAAATCCATACTGTGTTGGTTAATTATTTCATGCACCCTCATCCACTACTAATATAATACAGGTAAAACGTTCAAATATGAAAATAAATAATTCCTTAAGGGTATTGCCACCATTAAATTAAATATTCCAACACTGCTTTTTTATGGGAATGGCATTATTTAAGTATAAAAATTAATAAAATGGTCTTCACTTAAATTAAAAGTTTTTGTTTTATTCCAGTGACATTGTTTTTTATTTTGGTTTTTCATTTTAAGGCTAGCTCAATATTTGGTTTCTTTTTTTATTTATTATAGCTACGACACGTTTTATGCAACGTCACTGAGCTGTTTTCATATTTACATGAAAGTTTAAGAAAAATAAAGGCTTAATTCTTATTTTTTAATAACATAAAGACAAGTTAATACCTCTTATCTTCAACTTGGTGGGAATTATATTTTTAAATTACAAAACATATTTTAAATATCTTGATATTTCTGGTTGTCTGTAATACATCTCAGTGCTTAAACCACGAAATTAAAGATATTTTGTAAATTAAATAAACTGCTTCTTTTCGTTCTCTACTTTCTTTCACACATTATTTAGAAAAATACTTTGGTATCTGTCAACAATATCAAGCTCAATATGTTGATGGATGTCAACATTTCATTAATCCATGTAAATTAAAAAGTATTATTTGCAATGCCGTCTGCCTGTACCTAGGGCAAGAGCAGTAACTATTTAACCAATCGGGGTGAAACTTATTTTATAAGGTTATCAAAATGTTCCTCTGGAGGGTTATTTTAATTATTTCACTAAATCTTAAATTATGCGCGTGGTTTACTTAAAAATAAAAGATAAAGAATTGATTTTATCATAATAGGCTATAAAGATTTTGATTAAAATTTGCGTCAAACCCAATCTATATGCTCGTATTCTTAATTTGGGATAGTTATATACCACCAGAAGGTCAGTAATTATTCAATTTTTGTTTTATAAAAAAAAATTCTGGACAAAATCTATCCAATATTTCTCTAGTAGAAACATAGAACTTGATTTTCTTCAAATTTAAATATCATTAATTCTTGAATATCTTTGAAGGTTGTCTTGATATTTGAAGAAAAATATCTATCTTCATTTAAATAACTTCTCAATTAATTCCACTATGCTCATGCCAGATATTAAATCATTTTTATACCACTATGTAGACAATATTAAGATATTTGTTTATATTGGAGGAATTTTATATTTATTTTGACTAAAATAATGGTTTGCTAAATAAACTACAAAAACACTCAGTTTAATTCACATTCCCTTTCATCTGATTTCAAAATTATGTAAAGAAGAATCCTTCCGGGATATAAACCCAACCTCTGAAAAGGGACAATATAGCTTGTTTAGGTTTATACTTGATTGTGTGGATATGTATTACAAACGGTCCAATTTACCTTCATTTAACCCTCTCGATACAAAAATTTTGTAAAAGAGACTAACTCTCTACAGTAATAATATGGTAATTTTGACTTTCTGTCTGTCATGAGCATTGAGAGTTATCCAAACTGCACAGAAGACTGAAGTTTTAAAAATTTTAGTCTCTGTTCACAAACATATGAACCCGAGGCTGGAATTTTAAATTTTTGATAAGATTTCTTTTTATTTATTAAAAACTGGGATGAAATAAGTTAAATAAAGATTTTTTCTGTCGGAAGCAAAGAAATTGCTTGCTCGGAGTACTTTTGCTAGTTACAAATAAAATTGGCTAAGAAATTCCCAATAGTTTAATTTATTATTGTGTCGCTTTTATAAACATAGCGAAGACTTCTTAATGATCATCTTAGGCTTAAAGCTGGTAGAGGAAATAAATCACCTGGTGATCAAGTCCATCCCTTATGTCTTACTTATAAATATATGCTGGTGTAGGACCCTATTAGTAGCGAGCAATTAATCAGCACCACGTAGCTTGTTACGTAATGAGAGAAGAGCTCCCCTAACCCCTCAAACCTCGCCATTGCCAAACTAACAGCTCCCCAGGGAATGTCCTGAGAAACTAGTCTACACGAGCTGGTCTACAATATTGAGCCAAGAAAGGTAAATTTAAAACGTGTATGGTAAGTTGGTAGATTTTTTTAAATCTCAATATCTGTTCTGGTCACACACATACTATAATGGGATCACTATTCTAATGGTGTATAGATGAGGCAAAACCTATGTTAAAGTTAAACTACCTTCAGTTTCATAGAAGAAGAGTGTGACACCATTTAAGAAAAAAACAACTTAGAAGTACCAGCAGGGATTAAAACCCCAATCTCTCCCCCGTAATAAGGCCATTCTAACACCGAAGTGATGGTTTGGACCAGGTAGGGTAAAACTTGGTTAGATAGTGATATCAATCATCATCATCATCATCATCATAATCATGAACAACTTCCAGCAAGTGGCTGGGTATGTTTGGAACTTAAGCCTCTTCACCTCCTCTTTACCTTACACAACATTTCTCCCTCCACCTTGCCCCAGTCCTCTCCTATTTCCTCCAAACACCTCCTTACTACCTTTAGCCATCTGTACCTTGGTCTTCCTCTTGGCCACCTACCCCACACCACTCTACCCTGGCTATCCTTTCTCTCTCTTTTCCTTTCAAATGGCCACAACTCCTCAGTCTTGCATTCTATATCCTGTCGTTGACTGGCTCTTCTGTGGAGTACGTCATTATTGGTCGGTAATAAGCAATGCAAGACACTCTCTTGCACATTTCTGGCATATTCCGGCTCAAAGCCAGATTTCTCAAAATTATTAAAATGGACTCTGCTTGCCTTCCTTTCTCACTTATTTATCTCCTGTTCCTTCCCCTCTCCTCTACAATACTGCTTAGACACTTGAAACATCTTACCATCTTAAATTACTTCCTTCCCACTACCACGTTAGCTATATACATGTATGTATTCCTTGTCGTGATCATAATCTTGCTCTTCTTTACAAATTAACCTCATTTATACTACTCCACCACTTCTTACCAAACTTCCATCTGCTCCCGTTCTTCTTTATTCTTACTACCCCACAGCATTAGGTTATCTGACAACACCATTGCTTTCATATTTCCCTCCCCAAATATTTATACACCTTTCGTAATTATATCATCCAACACTACAATTAATAGTAGTGGTGAGAGCGTACAGCATTGTTTAAGACCATTCTTTAAATCAAACCAATCTGTAAAATTAATATCTCAATTGCACACATCTCACAAACCCCTTGTACATATTTATCACCCTGTTTACGGTCTCATTCTGCGCTCTTTTCTTCTACAGTGATTTCCTTACTCTTCTTCCGCACACGCTGTCATACGCTTTTTCATCATCCTAGGAGACCATAAGAAGGCATTTTCCATACTCATAGTGTCTCTCTTGCAACTGTTTCACAGCAAAATTATTATTCACTATCTATCTTCCACATTTGATGCCATATTTCTCCTTTATCATTCATCCTCTTAATATTACTCTTATTCTTTCTCAGATATTTTTTCGTTTACTTTTGTACAGTGGCACATCATGGAGACTCCCCTGTAGTTCCCACACTTCAACCATTATTCCACTCTTTAAGTCATTTGGAACCTTCCCCTATTTCCGTATTGACTCTCGTATCACTCTAAACACCCACTCCAGTCTTTCCTCTCCCGCTGCTCTTAGACTGTTCGCATCTACTTCATCCCCTCCTGGTGGTTTCCAACAGTCATACTTTTAATGGCCAGTTTTACCGTTCTCCTGTTTAGGTTCCTTACACTTTCCTGGCTAGTGCTCTCTTCGTCCTTTATATATCAATATATATATATATATATTAATATATTATAATAATTAATAATTATGTACAAATGTATAGCTCCTATTAATATATATATTAATATATATATAAATCTATTAATATATATTAATCTATTAATATATATATACTAATCAATTAATCTATTAATATATATATACTAATCTATTAATATATATTAATATATATATATATATTAATAAGAGCTGTACATTTGTTTAACACACTGGTTTTAAAAATAACTTTATTTAGTTTTAATAATTTAAAATACACGTAATTTATGGATATTTTTTTATGACGATGAAGCTACATAATTTATCAAATATTTAAAAAGGCCGCTGGTGGCCTTAAATCAGCAAATTCCTTATCCTTGCCTTAGACCACTCGGCCACTGAAGCGTGTGATATACGCTTCAAACAATAACATTGTACCATTAGTTACTAGTTTTTCCCACTGATTCTTACTACCTGTACGGTTTAAGCAT
The DNA here is from genome assembly GCA_902151425.1 of Timema shepardi. NCBI lineage: Eukaryota > Metazoa > Arthropoda > Insecta > Phasmatodea > Timematidae > Timema > Timema shepardi. The sequence goes on from CABFVX010006908.1 coordinate 12,650, forward strand.
ATTCTAGTATATCTAATAGATTAAGGGAGGAAGGTGAAGTTTAAAGGAAATGTGCAAGAATTTTCTATTAGAGAGAAGGGGAAACGATTGATAAAACAATATTTTGTACCTTGGCCAGGGTTTGCATTTCTACTCGCTTTTCATTAGCAAACGAGACAAATGAGCATGGTGGGGAAGTTGTAACTAGCAGTAAATCTAGATAATTATTATTATATTACAAAAAATTAGTGATAATAAAGCACAATAAAATCTTATAAAATGTATACATTCATTTCCTTTTTTTGTTACATTTACAAACGAATAACGGTTGCCTCAAAGATGTTTTCCCTTATTTGTAGCTGAATTTGTATGTAATCATGAAAATAATGGGACCATACACTAATTAATTATCCACACCCGACCTTCTTGACATCGGCAAACAAAACAAGGGGAGTTTTACCAACAATTCAGGTTATTATCAGGTCGGTTCCTAACTATAAAATTTAAATAATCTAGTTTTTACTTTCTCATTAAAATTTTATATAATTGAGCTGTAAATTATGATACATTCTATAATACAAATGCACCCAAATACAAAATGTTGTATTATACAATTATGTCTGTTGCGATGTCTGTAAGACTCTTTGTTTGTTTGTTTGTCCTTAACTACACATATGAAGCTGCTTGATGGGTTTTTTTAAATTGACATTTATTTGCTATTTATCACTACACCTACGGACTTTTTTATATTTCGACTTCAACCCTTAAATATAATATACCGATGTTTTTTTTAATTACAATTTTTAGTAAATAATTTTATCAATTTTGTTTGAATAGATATCTAGGAACTGTTTGATTTCCTAAAAAAACACCGTGTACTAGATTTTAGTGTAAATAGTTTAAGAATACTTTGCTGGTGAGAAATTGTTGAAACTTCAAATCACTTTTAAGATTACTCCAAACATTTCGTATCCGGGAAGAGTTTGATGTAAAATATATATATTTTTTTTTAATTTAATAATATAACGTTATTTTTTATTTTTTTATGAATAATATAAACATTTTTAAAATTGATTTATTTATAAATGGGTATTTGGCCTGTTTTTCATCATATAAATAATAATAATAAACAACCCATATTAGTTTATTTTTATTTGAAAAATAATTTTATATTAGTTCACTGAAATGATTTTTAATTTTTTTTAAACAGACCCAAAGACCTTAGTCTTAATGTCAGTATACTAGTAGATAAATAATACTTTTTTCTCAACATTTTATTTTGAGGTTAGTTTACTTATGACTAATTTGAAAATCTTTCAAATTAATAAAAATAGCCTTGGAGGTTAATTTCTACATGGATGCCTGAGAATGGTTTTATTGATGAATAAGGAGGTTTTTATAATACATATTTAAATACCTTTAAAGTAATTTCCAATTAACTTCTTTTTTATTATTTTAAAATTATTTTAACGATTTATTTATAATCAAAAAATGAAGATGTCTGATATATTAATACAATTGTGTGTGGCTTTATTTTAAAAAATTTACTTGAGATTTATTTAATTAAAAATATTTTTGAATATCTGGGTTCTATCTATAATAGACTATAATAGTAGAAGTTTGTGAAATACCATAGGGCTGGTACCTTTTATTTATTTGGGAGGCATACGTTAATATAAACCCAATATATAAGGAATCAAATGTCCCATAATAGATTTTTAATAAATAAATATATTTGTAAGCAACGATGAGTATCCAAAAATATTTGGTCTCACTATCACAGGAGGTGGTTTTTAAAGACATATTTTTTCCCTCTAAGATTTCATGATTGCGTCTGCAAGGAACTTCTGTTCTTTCAGTGTTTTTCTTTTTCTTATTCCATATACAACTTACTGAAAATGGGAAACAAGAAAAATATAGGGTTAAGGGGGAGAAGGGGGTGTAAAGGAGATGGAGGACAAATATGATACATTTCTTTCGTGGGACTTAAACTCGTTTCCTTTCCATTTGCGTCTTGAAAATTCGATTTAACTTTAATCCTAGATAAAATATATATAGCGTATCATTCGTTTATATAGAATATGCACAGTGTAAGAGAACTTTTGCAGTGCGTTCAAATATTCACCTACAGTAAAATGGGTGTAACAACACACCCATAAACTAAAAAAATATATAATAAAAGAACATTAAACTTCATTGTTTTTATTATACTCACTTGTATAATCGTGATAATATAGGATCAGATTAATAATAAAATCTTAAACCAATAGCTAGTTATTGGTAAATTGATTAATAATAATAATAATAATATATATATATATATATATATATATAAATTCTTTCGATGATTTAAACACTTTTTTTCTAAAAGTGTAGAAAATCTCTTAATAAAAAAAAATGTTTTGCAAATACAACATAGGAGAGAGTTAACTGACTGCTCCTAAGAAAAGAGAGGCATTCTGTGATAACAGCCTAGATCAGGGTTATTAAATTGGAGGCCCACGGGCCACATCCGGCCCACCAATCTCCGTAGATTGGCACGTGGATTGAAAGTCTCACTACTTTATCGCTGGAGATGCTTCATATAATTCAGATGTTATGTAAAGGTGCCTGATCTTGAACGGCCAGTGAGATACTCAATGTCTTATCAGTGGTGAGGGAAGCTGCAAGCCCAGTGCTACTCGGTCCTTGGCGCCACCAACATTGTGTGTTTACAAGGAAGTGTGAGCTTACCCTCCAGTGGCGTGCCTCCCCCACTCTAGACCCGGTATCCCTCCCCTCAAGCACCACCAAATAACGGCTAAACTATATAACATATTCTTGCTTTTGAATTTGAGCAATGCAGCTGGCTGGACGACAGGTTAGCCAAGAGTAACTCACACTTATTCTCCCCTCCACCGAACAGCAGCCGATGTCTTGCCAGTTGATATTTGCCTGGCTTATTGTTTGTGCGTAATTTATATTAATAGTGGAGTACTTTGCTTTTAATTAGTTTTATTGCAGGTTTTCTAGAGTGGCAATATCTACTTTGAATATTAAGTAAAGGAATCTTGATGATAAAAATCGTCTTTTACAATTTTTTAGTCTCACTGAAATATATCAATATCATATATAATATTAAATTACCTTTCACTCCTACACTATCCCTTTAAACTACTAAAGTATTATCTAATAACGTTCCAAATTAATTCCAGATTGTATTAACTTTCTGGTCCACCAAATAATATGATTTTTTGGAGTGGCCCACTTGGATAACTAATTGAATAGCCATAGCCTAGATGGTTCAGCCGATAATAGTTAAAAATAAATTATTTAAAAAAATCAATAAAAATATTAATATGTATCTGACCCAATATAATATAAGTAATGTAATAATGCATAAAACCCAATTTACCTTTTTATGTATTGCTTTAATTCAAAAGGTTAAAAAAAATCACATGCTTTATTTATTGACCTAATATGCTTGTATTCAAATGATTATTTAAAAATTACAATATTTTTTAATATGCATGTATCGTTGGGCCCTTTTTAAAATTATTTAAATCAGGGTCTAATGTCTTGTAGCATATAATCTCATATTTACTCAAATTCTCATTTATTTATTTTTTTGACACAAAATATAATATTGTATTAAAATATATGTCTTTACTAGACTCGTATTTCAAATTTAATCAAAGCATATGTGCATAAGATTAATTTTTAATTAAGAACAATAGGTCTTAATATAGTCTTATAAAATTTAGAAAAAATAATTTACTCTCCACAGGTCTGGATTAATCGTTACACTTTTAAATAATTCCTAAATGCCAAGGCACATGTTTAAAAAACATGCGTTCAATCATTTTAACACCAGGATTAACATATTATATTTTATACTGAGATTTATTAAATAAGTATAATTGTTCAATGATCCGCATGGCTTATGCACATTGTAGTCCAATGTAACTAATTTAGAAAAAAACCGTTTCCTCTACCTTAGTTAGGTTTTAATAAAACTATAAAACATTGGGCAGACTATCATCTTATTTGGAATATGGTGTAGAAAATAAAATATTAATTCTTTAATTCTAGTGCTATAGATTCAAAACGTTTCAAGCAACTAAGTACCTAAAACTGGTTATAAAAATGTATCTACAAATATATTACTTTCAAAAAGATTATAATATAAATATATACATGTATCCTTATTTAAAAATAAATCTGCCTATTTATTATTGATATTTTATTTTATCAGTACTAAACAATTTTCTCAAAGAAAGAATATCTTGGATTATTTCGTGCGTATTAGAGCACGGCAATAGATTATATGAGGCGAGAATATAGAGATTTATAGTTTCCTCTTCTCACCCCTTCCCCCACTACATTCTATACAGACAGAAATCCCTACCACCCACAAACCCACGTGAGCTCCCAAAGCCTCTTATCTCTGGTACTCCTGAAGAAGAGGAAATCTTCTGCTATCGGGCCTGGACCGCAAATACGATACGACCCAAGAAACTTTCCACTATCCCTTTCGTGGGAGACTCATCGGGACTTGTCAGATATTTCATTCAAAAAAATAGGACGGGATAAAATTATATTTATTTATTTGTCACTTTAGGAATATTGAATTTATATAACTCTTCTCCCAGTAAATGTTTGATCTACATCAATATTTATCTTCTAAGCGTCGATTTTGAACGAAAATATTTTATTGGTACTTGAAAATTTAAAAATAAAATATTTGTAGTTGCTGATGCATCTCTTTAATATTAAGTGTATATTTTTATAGGTTTAAATTGAAAAATAAAGGACTTTGATAGAAATATCATGACCTGAAGACTTGCAGCCACTATTAAAAGTATTTTTTTATCAAAGTTTGTAGAGGTCACACCTCCAGTTCTCTTCCTACCACCAGATGCATTTTTGGAAAAATTGGGTCTATGGGGCCAATATTTTGGTGGAGGCTACCTTTGAGACCTCCCTCTCTCCCTCTAACCCTCCGGTTCTTCCTCCCCCTCAGATGCATATCCAGAAAATTGCTCCCAAACATTTCCAGGCCCTTTACCCCCCAGATGTATCTCCTTAATAGATGGGGCATGGGGACCCATCTTAGGCAGGTGGTTGGTCATTAAATTAATGAAATGTTCATCTATCTTGTAATTATATAAATAACGAATTTAAAAATATCATTAAAAATTGTATTATATTGATCTAATAACCTTTAACAAGGTCACTAACGTGGCCTTCATTAAGTTGTATTCTTGATTTAAAATGCTGTTTAACGAGAATAGAGATGGCATTGGAATCTCTATGGAAGTTTTATTTATTTGTTGATAGAGTGCTTGTTGTATTAGAGGAGTCAAATAAAATTAGATATGGCCTTGGAATCTCTATGGAAAGTTTGTTTTTTTGCTAATCATTTAGTGTTTGTTGTATTTGAAGATTAATGAAAAATCTACATTAAAGTTTCCTTCTGTTTAATAGCTTTAAAAATAAATTTTATTTAATTTTATTTAAACTAGGTCTTTATTAAATAAATTTTATTCTTTTCCTCTTTTTCCCCTAAGTATTTTGCAATCTGCTCACTGGGTTGCTAGTATTCAAATAACATGGAAAATTATTCCATCGGTTCAAAATGAAGTTTGAAATACTAGTGCAGCAAAATAGAGCTATGATACTAAAGAATAGAGACCTACATTAGTGAAAACGTTTATTAATTCAAAAGATTGTCTTATTTAGCTTTAATTTGTAGGTCTATAGTTTGGCTTCAACTTGTCTAGTAAATTTTTAACTTATCTAGTCTGGCTTTAACGAGGATGTCAAAATTTGAAGATTGGCATGGACTACCGAGGGCGTTTTTTTTTTTACCAAGAAAATTTCTTCTCCCTTAAAACTCAAAAAATAAACCTTAATGCGTGAATATGGGAAGTCCTATCTTGACATGTCTTTACATCACAGGGAGGCCACATCTGATAAGCTGATTTTTTTTAAACGCGTCATAATAATTTTTATTACACTAATACGGTAAGGATGGTCAAGTGAGAGTTAAGAGGAGAGGTACTAAAATTTGTAAGTCTACGGCTACACTAGGCCGGTCCACACCTTTTTGCACAGCACATCTGAAATCCGGGCAAATTCTATTCATGCTTTTAAATGCAAGTGGCTAAACTACGCCTGTCCGCACCATTCCGCACCGCACAGGCGTGGACGAATCGTCGATAGAGCATTCCTCCGCAATTTGGTGGTGTGGGACTGAACGGGCCGTCGTAGTGTAGCCACTTGCTTCCGAATGTCGTGGAAGTCGGGCATCTTCGTAAATGTTCGGTAGTTCCTGAACTGGGTTGTAATACCACCCGCTAAACAGCGTACGTTGGATCGTTGTGGTGAGCTGTTTGTTAAGGTTGTTCTCGTTTTACTATTTAAAAATAAAGTACGTTCTCGTTTTACTATTTAAAAATAAAGTACGTTTTACAGAGATGGATGACGTGATACTTATCATTTATTTACCAGAGTACAAAGAACTCTATGAAGAATCAGATTCTAGGAATATGAACAATGTGCGGAGATTAAACATTTGGGAAGAAATAGGAAACAAAATGAATGTTTCAGGTAAGAAGAAATTATTGGTATCTGCTGGAGCTTGAACATGTACAACATTCCATAACACTACTTGCGGGAGTGCCGCGCTTGCGCATAATTTCGATCCTTTCTTCACATCCGGCGCGGTACGGTGCGGCAAGTGTAGCCACTTGGTGGAAACTCGGTGCGGTGCGGACCGGCCTAGTGTAGCCGTAACCTTAATGCAATAAAATCTTCTTGGAAGTTGTCTACCTGTGACGTAAGGTCATCTCAAGATATGACTTCCCATATTCATGCATTAAGGTTTTATTCGTTGAGTTTTAACGACGTATCATTTAAATCAAAGCTATGTATTTTTATATAATTCCTGATATATTTAAATTTTCAACAACTTTTTTTTTAAATCTTGAAATATTTTTTTTTTATTTTCCAAATATTAAGTTATTTGATTTATTTTATAAAATGGCCTGTAGGACTCTTCTTGTCAGACTTTATACTAAGAAATCTGTAAAAGTACAGGTATGGCTGGTATAGAAAACTAGGACAGACTAAATTTTTGAAATGTAAATAAATATTGACCTGGATTTGCATATTTTTCTGATTTAGAATTAAAATTGTCCAAATCAATTTCTTAATCCCTAGAAACCATTAGAGTAATAATTAACATATTATATTCGTGTATGCCGAAGGGGTAGTGAGACGTGGTGCTAATAAATATACTTATTTTATACTATATGGGAAAAAAAAATATTTGTATGATTGTTGCATTATTTTGTTCGTTTTATAATGAGTGGCGACATATTTCAAAATTACAATTAATTTAATATTTCCCCTTTAATAAAATTAAACAGTAATTTTGTATATCTAGTAATATTTACTTAGAACATAAGTGTATCTTATATTCCGAATGAACTTGAGTCAAACACATATACAAATAAAATTAGAGAATAAATTTGGATAAAATCATAATAAACTTTTTATATGATTAAAAATAAGACTATATAATAATTTTAAAGCAAGGTAGGTATATAACATAATCAAATTTTGTTTTAATAATAAGGCTAATTTGCTTCTAAAAAATTAAATTACCAAATATAGACTATTATTCTCAATGTCCAAGAAAAGAACAACTTTATTTAAATTCTCTGCTGTTAGTTTAATCATCTAGAAAATATTTAATTACTATTACAATATTTGCTAAATTGTATTAATTAAAATACTGTTCTCTACATCCTACCATTGAAAATTATAGAGGCGGAAAAAGTCTCAATTACGTATCAAGATATGAAACTAAGGAACCCAATTTAAAAATAACTAATCCTCTCTGGACATATTAAGTTGGAACATATCGTTCTCAATAAATCGAATGATATAGAAACTATTTATCTTATTTAAATTAATATAAATGAAAACTGCAGGATGATATTTGATAACAATGCACCAATTACCTTGCGTCACAAAGGGAAATCTATAAACAAATGTACTAGCTGGTTTTGATTTAAAAAAATTGTATGACGATCTTACACTTATTTTCTATAAAAGATTCGAAAAATGTTTTCAAAAATGATTTTAACTAAAACACCCCTATAAACATAATAAGTTTGACAACTAGATTATTATAAGCTAATTATATTTCAAACACGGCGTTTATAACATAAAAATACGTCGTTAAATTGAGACATAGTTGGTTAAGTAAGGTGTTAAGACTTTATAAAATATTTAAGTTGTAAAATATATTAAAAGATCATAACAATCAAATCGATTTAAAATATAAGAATAACTCTTAAGTTGTGTTTGATTCCGATTAGCTATATCTATAATTATTTTTAACGCCATGTCTTACTATATATTTGGTTTATATTAATATGTACTAACCATGCTAATGGGTTAGAAATGAGGGTTGAATTTATAAAAAGTGTAACCACATTAGCTTATAGAGAGTATAAAACCATTTAGGGAAAACCACCATCATTTGTATTCACCGAGATCGAACCATGATATCTTCGTCATCAGAAGTAGATTCTATTTTTATAGTAACGTCTTAAATAATGTGGCGACCGAAGTAGATGAATGTAATTTTATGAATTGAGGAGTGTTGGTAGGGGGGGGGGGGGAAATGTTTCGGAGAAGCTTAGAAAAAATGTGCACATATTCACATCGGTTAAAAATAGGAGAAATATCGCTATTTTAATAGACTTAAGAACACAGGTCAGGGATTCGAATTCAGTCCTTTACTTTGATCGTGACCATGATCAATGCAAGTCTAACTTATTTCAACTCTCGATCACCACTTCTGGTCAAAGATCGATGTTGTACAATTTATCAAATTTACTTCATGGCTCTCCAATATGTCGGTTATGATTTGTGTGCCATTGTTAGGGTGGGATTGACCCCCACCCTTTTTGAGAAATTTTACCGTATGGGGAGGTTGAATGATGACGTAAGCAATTGCAGAAGAAAAAGGAAGCTACAAAAATATATGGAACAGTTCCAACTCAAGTCATTTCCAACTTTTAAAGATATTTTTTCTTTCTCTGACCGCTTTCTCTTTTTATTATATATTTTATCCGTCTTTCTTCTCTTTCACTCTCAACCTACTTCCTTACCAAAGCAGCAATTTTTCATCGTCACAGAGTTTCGAGAAAGAAATAGATAAAAAAAAGCCGGAATATATAGGAGCTTTAAGGTTGTTGGAGAAGGAGAAGGTTTAGATGAAGATGATCGAAATGCGTACCAAGGAAAGAAAGTGATGGGTATGGGTAAAGAGAAAGAAAATAGCAATTAAAACTTAGATTGACAATATTCACAAAATGAGAAGAGGTGGCTGAGTTGTTGATTAATTTTTTTTGTTACCTTTGTATTAGTTGACACTTTTAAAGAGAGAAAGTGTCTAGTTTTATTTTGCAATAGATTACAAAAGTATATAGCATGATTATATATCTAGATATACTTATTTTAAAGTTTCAAAACAGATTATATATAATACTGTATTTTAAAATAAATTTCAAATATTTTAAGAATACATTTATTATTATTTTCTAGGCATTTAGTAGAATTGTTTGTTATTTTATAAATACATTTTAGTTAAAACACTATTTATTTGACTAAATGTATAATTAATGTGAACCGTGCATATAGTAAGTATTATAATTAATATGTTGTAGTTTGCTACTAGTACTATTTTAAACTATAGTATTATTCTATTCTGAAAATTTGAATAATGACACCTGAACACGGGAAACGAAGTGGTGTTATCCTGACTAAAATGCATTAACAATAGTTTCGGCTATTTGTTTCATTTATAGTATTATTGTTTATCCAAATAATAAAACTGACTGTATACATAATGCTAATAAATCGATATAATAAATAGCTTAACACTACTGTCTCTAACTTTAAAATATACTATGAACCGAATAAATATTATATTTTTCATTTATCTTAGCTCGTATTTTCATGCTTCTGACTTTTAACTTCTCTGAAACCCGTTAACAAGCACTTGAATAAAATAAGTTGGAATAGACTTAAAACATAATAGTTAAAATCAATATTTTGTTTGGTAATATATTTGATTTACTATAAAATAAAAACATTTCTAATTTGTAAGGTAACAACAATTAAATTTGACTTTATACTAGATTAAATTATAAATCTAGGAACAAATAGTTGATGAATCTCATAATTATATCAAAATAATTTATTTTTGAGGGTTTTCGTCACCATATATATTTTTAAGGCCTCTTTCTTAACGATTTGATTACGTTATTCCTTTATTTATTCTCTAAGAAATATATATAAAATACATTTCATTTTTAAAGCCACATTAATAATATCAAACCTGTTAAATATAAAGTAGATTTATGTGTAATTTATGTTAATCGATAAGAGTACAGGTTGGGGCAGAAAGTATTGACACATTTATTAACAATATATATTTACTCTTTTAGCTACTAGATGCTTTAAATTAAACTTAAAATAATAATAAAAAAATTCCTACATTTCCTTGAATTATTGATTTTTTAAATAATGGTTCTAAGATGGCCACCACTGCATGCAATACATTGTGTTAATCGCTCCATGAAAATTCACATTACTCTGAGTAATGTCTCGTGTTGAATTATTTCGCCTTTCACTGCAATTCTTTATTAAAGCTCCTGAATGGTTCATGACTCTTTAACATGCCCCAAAAGAAAAAGGTCCTGAGCTGTTAAGTCTGGTGAATGTGGTGGCAAGGCAATGTCCCCAAATCGTGAAACGAAATGCCCAGAAACGTTTGCGAAACATATCTAATAATGTTCGACTTTTGTTATCCCTGAACTCCAACATCAGTTCATGTATATCAACAACTCGTCCCAGTAAGAGGCGGCGACTCCCCACACAGCCTGAACACTAAGGTATGTGTTCGAAAAGGTTTCCTGGGCACCTAGTTCCCCGATTTAGGGACATCTCCTTGCCACCACCCTCACCAGACCTAGCAGCTCTATACTTTTTCTTGTGGAGCATGATAAAGAGTCTTGTTCATACGACTCGCCCAAGAACAATTCAATAAATTACAGAAATAATTGTGGTGAAAGTTGAATCAATTAAACAAAATACATTTCTTGAATTTGTGGCAGTATTTGAGGAGCTTACACATAAATATATTGCTTACTAGACCTTTCCCNACTATTGACATTTTTATGAGGAATAAATTAAATTTTCAAAATAAAATATAGCCTATGTTACTCGCTGATAATGTAGATTTATATTGGTGAAAGAATTTTTAAAATAGGTCCAGTAGTTTTTGAGTTTATCCATTACAAACAAAAAACAAAAAATCTTTCCTCTTTATAATACTAGTGTTGATTGGGATGACAATATTAAGGGCATTGAATTATTCAAATGAATTTTTAAAGGGTATTTTTAAAACTTTCAATCTTTTGTTGTTATTTTAAGTTTAAATTGAAGAATATAATAACTATAATAGTAGATATATAAAGTTGTTAAATTTGTCAATACTATCTGCCCCACTCTGTATAAAAGTATTATCCTAGCTGGGCTTGTAATGTACTTAAAGGGGTCTTAAAATCACTGAAATAGATCAAGTATCCTTTCAAAAATTTCATAAAACGTCTAAACCTTCCCTGAGCATTACTATAAGCTTGGTGCTTTAAAAAAACATGAAAATTGACTTAGTCGATTTTTTTCCTTGATAATATAACAAGACGTATTGTAGATAAAGAAAGTTTACACAAGCCGGGAAATACCAAATAAAAACATTTCCTGCAATCCAATTTAATTTCTAAAAATAGTCGAGCTAATAGTAAGCCAAAATAGGGTTAAATGGCTTTTGGCTCACAAATCACGTAGAGGTCAAGGTTCGAACTCAAATTATATGAACTAGTTGTCAATTATACACACACTTTTTACTCATTTCACTAATGTTTGAAGAGCACAATAAAATAACAATGGTTTTAACCCCAGCTTCCAATCTAGTATAATAAATGTATTATTTAAAAAAAATCCAACACAAATACATCAAAATGGTTATCCAACACCTATCTTTATTTATTAGTATTTAAGTGCAAATACTTTTCTTACGTCTTAAACCACTGAGTTAAAACTTTTTAAATGTTGTCTGAAAATTTTATTGAGATTTTCTACCCTTATTTATAAAGGTGTTTTCTGTTATAACAAATAATAGATTCGTTTATAAATGACGAAGGAAGACTATAACGTATATATAAGTGCAAAAAGTCTATGTTAAATTAAACCCAATACCTTATCCTAACCCGCCTCAGTGGCAAAGTTAGCTAACGCGCTAGTCGTGTTGAGCTTGACTGCCAAGGACGGGGAGATCGAGGTCCGAATCCTGGTCGGGTGAACTGGGGGTGGTGTTTTCTATATGATTTTTCACTCTCCCTCCATGCAAAGGTGGGTTCACTTCTTCTAAATTCAACCTTCCCAATTTCTAATCCATTAGCGTAATTAGTACTTAAGAGTATAGCCCGAACGGGTAGTAAGACGTGGTGCTAAATATATATATATATATATATCGTGACAAATTACCAAATTAATAATCTGATGGAACATTCACTCTTTTGCTATGTGTGCTAAAACTCAATAAAATGGGTCTTACAACTATCTTCATATTTCTACCTGTTTATCTGAATATAAGTCTGTAACCAGGCCTACTGCTGAATTGTTTAAATGGATTTGACTCAAAGTTGATAAATCAAGGAAGAATTGTGATATTAACTATATCAAGAATAAAATTAGTTGCATGATAATTGTTTCCAGACCTTTAAAATGTATTGATAAAGGCTATAGCAATTTGTTTCAATATACCTATCTGAGGAAAGTTTTAAATTTTAATTGACTATGAATACAGTTTTTCACGAGCGCATTTTTATTAAAGGTGATTCTCGGATATATAATAAGAAAATTTGAAATATTTTAAAAATAGCTTTAACTATTTAGTGTGAAAAGGGTATATGAGGGTGTTTAACGCATTAATGGAGAATATAGCTAATTTTTTTATTTATGTTTTAAAAGCATGGTTTACAAATGAATGATAGTTTAAAATTTTAGGTTTTATAAATATAGCTCTAATCTATTTTATTTCATTTACGATTCTTAAAGTGTTTCATATGATTATCAAAATAATACAGTTCTTATTGAAAAATGATCCAAGGATTGTCTACTGAAAGAACATATTTAAAAAAATGTTTTCCTAGGTATAATATATAGTTGTAAACCTCCCGCTTGCAAACATGAAATATATAACTCAGAATATACAAAACAATAGTTTTACCGGTCTTTCTCTACGGCTACTAAACATGGTCGCTCAACTTACAAATTTAGGGTTTTCTAAAACAAGGTACTTAGGAATATATTTGGTCTAAAAAGGGATGAGGCTGTTGGGTAGTGTAGGATGATAAATAATGATAAGTTACATATCCTGAACTCGTCACAAGATATTGTTAGGATAAACATGTTTCGTTGATTACGGTGGGCAGGACATCCAGCGTGAATGATAGTTTCTAGGACCTTGTTCATGGTTCTGCCTTGCAAGCACAATGCAAATAGACCATTAAGGAAGACATAGACGCAGATGGGAGGATAACTTTAGAATGGGCCTGAAAGAGATAGGATGTAATGAGGTGGACTGGATATAACTAGATCAAGACCATGATAGGTGATATCTTTTTGTAAGTGCGGCAATGAACCTTCACGTTCATTGTGCCAAAGAATAAATAATCAATAATACAATATATTGTGTAATAAATATATGAAATTGTGTCGTACCACTTATTCCTTCTATAATGTTGTTTCTTTTTCTTCAACAGTTCCTCCAGAAAGACCTGTGATATATGATGCCAAGCGAAGGGACATGACCAAAATTCTAGAACCGTACAACGAGGGCAGTGACGTAAACTTAATTTGTGAGGTTAAAGGAGGTGAGTTCAATATTCTCAGATAAAGTCAATTTATTTTACACAATATTAAAAATATAAAGTAATTTATAAATTATCAAAAAATTGTATAATATAGTTTCACGTACTTTCTATAAAATGAGATATACAAATTAAACGAAGTAAACTTTTTATCGAATTTAGAAATGGTGTTGAGCTATAAAATAGTTTAAAAAATACAGAATTCACTCAAAATTTTACTCAGAATTTTAATAGGACAATACTTTTTGTAAAAAGTGCTTTTTCATAGTAGAAAATTAAATAAATTTATTTTATTAGTATTATTATTTTATAGGTACTTGTGTACATAAATGCATATATCTAAGGTGACACTGGAAGATCAGACAACTGAACGTATGAATATGTTGAAGTAAATCTAGTATCGAGTCAAGCTGTCAGATAAGTTTCTTCTATAAACATTTAACTGTATATTTAAGAGCTTCTGGCTTTAAATATAAAAATAGTCCAATTGTTACATATCTATTTATTTCTTGAAAAATTAATTTGCTTTTACAGTAAAATTACGTTTATCTTAAAACAATATGGATCCAATTCATTATATCACAAACTATGCTTATGTCTTCTAAAAAACACTTCAGCATTTACTTATAAAATCACAGAGATCAAACTACTTCAGTATCATATTTTCATGTCATATACAAAACAATAAAAATACTTTCACATTTTTCTCCACATTTCATTTTTGTTGATAAAAGCTTCTAGAGGTATGCGTCAAGTAGATGGTTTCAATTTTCAACAGACCTGGAGAAAAGAAAGAAAATATTATTATTCAAATGTAATTTTAAAGGCGGTGAAAGAGACATTGGAGTAAATACCGAAGTATCTTGTCTCTTGTTTCTTTATTTTAGTGTTTTTAACTTTTTTATTTATTTTGTAATGTCAGAACTTAAAGAGAAAAGTATGTTTTGATACAATACTAGGACGTTTATATTTAGTAATTTAATTACATCACCAACCTAAACGATTAAAAAGATTTAAATAAATATAAAAGGCTTCTAACAGCGAGATAGTAAATTAAAATCAAATTCTCGCCATAAATATCTAGGAAAATTTCCAAATATTAATATAATAAATTATTTAAAACAACCTACATCAGCTGTTGAGTGGGATAAGGTGTCACTCTCGAATAGTACTCAATTGCCAGTGAAAGTAATAAAACCAGGTTTGGATACAAGTCAAGAATATTGAGGGTGTTCTTTCCAAATAGTATGCCACTCATTGTATACTAGATTTTGCAACCTTAGGGCTATACGTACTTAAAATTAATACACAAACACCAGTAGGTAAACGGATTAATTCATATCCTCTTTTTATCAGGTTTTAAAAGGGGACGGAATGGCTGTGGTTTGAATCCCGTAGGGGTGTAACAATTTTATTTTAAAAATTACTTCTCAGTCATCTCTAAGACAGTTTTGGTTAAATTTATTTCTAAAAAATACATATGTTTCATCCTTTCCACCATTTTATTGTAGAATATAACGAATGTCTTAAAACAAGGTCTGGTGACTAATCGATTGCGACCAACATGTCTCTTTCGTGGAAATTTTCAGTCAATTGTGTAAGAATACTCGATCTTCATTAAAAGTAAATTTTTGAATCTCCTTAACTCACAAGTATATCAAGAACTTTAAGATAATGTTTGAATATGACGAAATAAACCTTATTGGTCACAGTTATTATTGTTGCAAGAAATGTATATAGTTTAATATTTAAATGTACACTTTAGTTATTATATATTTTTCTTCTAGATTTGAGGGAAGCGGAAGAAAAGTGAGGAATATATACTTGTGAGAATACCGAATTTAAGGCATAAATGTAGTATGCATGGAATAAAAAGGAAAAAATTAGAGTTTAGAAACGATTGATGATAGTGGGACGTTTGATATATGTCCCTAATAGAGGCCCAAAAGATTTACTGACAATCGATCGAAAGCACTGGTATTCAACCGGGGGTACGTGAAGACATCTTAGGGAGAACAGAAAATGTAAATACATACCTGTTATTTCATGATAAACTCAGAATAATGACTGGATTAAGGGTAATCCAAAATACATATAGACCGAAGTACTTATGTCCTGGGAACATTATTAATTTTTTTTCTCTTTCTCACCCCCTCTCGATCTTATATGTGGATTATATAATATGGTTTAACTTATATTATGGACTATCAACTTTAGGGGACCTAAATTTTTTCTGGTCACATTTTCATACTACCCATTCGGGCTATACGCTTTTTTAATAATTACGCTAATGAGATAAGAATGATTAAGGTTGAATTTAGATTGAGTATTCCAACATTTGCGGAAGAGGGAGGAAAACTTTTTAGGAAAAACCAATCATAGTAACCAGACTGGCATCGAACCATGAGTTCGCCGTCATCATAAGTCTAGTCTATTGTGAGATTAATGACCTAGACCATGCAGCCACCCAAGTGTGTTGGTAAATAGTTGATATATTATATCTTGGTGTACTCCATAAACCCCATGCTGTGATCCCTCAAGCGAGCTATACCAACCAAGCGGGCACCACTGTTAGTGATTATAGTGCCAACATTTGTGGATATAAGGTGTTACGGGGTCAGCACAACGCAACCTCTGGCCGTTAATATCAATTTCCTAAACCATAGTTGTTACTTATTTATTCAAATAGCTGCTCATTTATACTCATGAGGTTGGGTTTGAACCAATTCCAGAACCACTTTTTCACAATGGATCGATCCCGGGACCTCTGGATCAGAATCCAGGAACTTTAATCACTAGATCTCAGTGGTGTTAATATCTAGGGATACACGAATAAAAATTTGAATACCCAGTGTCTAAAGAGTAATAAGACGTGCAGTATGAAACTAAACTGATACACATGTATGACACCTATCCACATTCTTTCAAATCAATCTTTCCTCTCCAACATCTCTATTGTTTGTAGAAGCTGTTGTTGACTGTCAGACAGTTCGTGCAAGGGTTAGGAAGCAAGTAGTTCGAGAAGTCTGGATTGGACTGTCAATGAGGGAGCCCTGAGCGAATATTGACACGAGAACGGTTACGTAGGGAGCAGCAGAGGGAAGTGGGGTGAAAAGAGAGAGAGAGGAATATAAAATACAACATGCCTAAGATGAATGCTTCGTACCTTCAAGAGATGAACTTTTATATATCAGTGACCCGCATCTGTGGACACGTGGACTAAATGTCAGGTTCATTTGGTCCGGCTTGCCTTTAATCCCACGAATGTATTAAGGGTGTATTTTCTTTGCTCCATAAATTGTTTGCAAGTCACTTTTGAAGCAAATACGCCAACACTTATACCGGGCCTAAGTCATTACGATTATCATCCATAGTATTTTAGATTATTTTTAAGTTTGTGCAGATTTTTGCTATAAGAATTTATAAAATTCGAATATATTTATTTGTAGCCAACATCAATAACATTTTACTACATTAACTGTGTTATATTATAGGTATTTATTGATAATATCTATCGAAAGGGAATGTTGAAGATAACATTGCGTGATGAATGAATATATTATAGTAAGTGTTAGTAACTTTAGTAACAACCAGATCATATTCTCCCAACCAAACTCCGCCTATAGCTACCAGGGGCGCTCAGTAATGAGAGTAAGGGTGGCGGGGGTCAATAGTGACACTTTGAACTTGTTTTCACTGATTTAGGTATGAGATTTATCATTTACTAGGATCGGTGGATATGTTGTGTGTAGCTAAATGTCATTTAGAGCGTTTACAGGATAATGGGGAGGTCAGGGTTTTAATTCCAGCATCTTACTCAGTGAGAATTTTCTTCCTAAACGTTTTTTCCCTTCCTTGTCATAAGAATATGATTAAATTAGTCCTTACCCTTTCTTCTAATGTAAAGTGGATGAAGCTGACGAGTGGTATGACAAGTATATTTACATAAAGAACACGTACCCTATGATTTGAGGCCATATAATCTGTAACTTAACCTCACAGGTGATCACGTGCTCTAATTGTTAAGATAATTTAGTGGTGCTTACCTTTTGTAGAAAATTGGGGGCTGGACCCTGACCTGATGAACTAAGATTGTTTTTTTTTTCCTAAATTGTCTCCCATTTTTCCAACACCCTTTTTTTTATCCCTCTAGAGTTTTTTTTAACAGAATGTCTTACTTCCATTTTGTGTTATACGCATTAGCACCAATTAAGGTAATGGGTTATTGAAGAGGGAGTTTGAATTTAGAGGAATTTAGACTGAATTGGCCTAGAGGAAGGTAGAAAAACATTTAAGAAAAAAATACCTTCAACTCGCCAGGATTAGAACCCTAATCTCCCCACCATCAGAAATCTATTCTATTGCAAAAATTATACACTTGACCATGTGGTCAATGAATCGAGTCATTAGTGTTTTTTGGTTATATTATGTGTGCTAACACGTGAATACGTTGATGAAATTCTTTCGGCTAGTCCTAATCAATAAATGACTCTCAAGGTCAGATTATGAAGACCTACCGCTGTTTTAACCGTGTAAAGGGAAATGTAGTCACGCTCTTTCAAAATGTAAATGTGATTCAAACGAGAGAAAGAAGGCCGTTTTCCTCTCTGATATCGTCCAACAACACGTCATGTCACACTCCTCTGGTGGTATAAATAGACACTAATGATATTAAATGACATCACTCTCGGCTACTTGAAACTGTTACGATCTTAATGCGACCAGTGTGTTGAGTAAAAGGGGTTTGGGGTGTTGTCGGTGGCCTGCCCCCAACCCCCATATAATAAGGGGACCTCCCACGGAGGATTACACGTGTGAAGAGAGATTAATTAACATAACACAAGGTGCCGCATAATAGACGCCCAGCCGGGTTACCAAACTGAGGCAGAGATTTGCGACGACAATAAATAATGAGCTATTGTTCCTCGTTGACGAACGGTGGGGTTAATATAGATCTATTTCGTGGCATGTATCTATAATATTAAATTAGGCATGACTAAGTTTGAATTTGGAAAAAATGTGCCCATATTAGCATGGAAAGAGATCGGGAAAGCCCTAAATACATTAAAACCTAAAAAAAACTTATTGTTTGAACCCTGATATCCCCGTTTTAAGCGAGTCATTATATTGTGAAAGTTAGGATTAAAACAATTCTTTTCATACTGAAATTAGGCAAAGTGCTCTTTAATCCGCTACGTGTTTCATGACATAATCTCATTTTAAAAACTGTCTGTAGTGCATCCTAACTTTTAGTACTACGGCTTACTACACATTCAAACTATACGCATACGTACAAGTTACGTTATTGAGCTAGGGATGAGAAAGGTTGAATGCAAAGGAAATGTATTCACATTTCCGCGGAGGAAAAGTGTAAAACTACACTCAGTACGCTTGACCAGAGTTTTAAACCCAATCTCCCCGGCATTGCCAGCCCAATCTTTCGATAGATTGATTCCGAAGGCCTTGCAATCAACAATAAAGGTTTTTCCGAACTAGATACATTTTAATCACGTTAAAGGATAAGGGATGAGGATTTTAGAACTTAATTGCAATATACCCCCATTGACATTTATGAAATCCATCCTAAATATATCCATCAGGTATTTCAACAACAACATTCCCTCACTATATTTGATGAGATTTTTTTTAAAATTAATAACACATTTTATCATCTGATTCTAGGAGACACCTGGTAGATATTCAATAGCACTTGAGAGTATTAAGTGAATGAAATTAAACACTATCCATATTCTGTATAAATATTTTATTTAACTTGCAAAACAAATGTGTTTGCTGCTAAAAGTCTGCAAAAACACTGTCTTTATTTCACAATCCTTACCATCCCAAGTTCAAGAATAATACGTTCGAACGGGTATCTTGTTAGTTATAGTTAATTTGTATTTAGGAAATAGCATCAAGCTTATCAGATACACTTATATACACAAAGATGGAACTCACGGGTGGTCACTTGGCTTACATTATAAAAGATGCAACGAATTGGATCTGCCAGTGGAAAAAAATAATAATGGAATGATAGAGTAGAATCGCAACTGAATGAACTGAAGCAGGTATAGGGGAGTAAACATGTGGATAGTCACAATAATTTGCCCATCCATACACTAAGATAAATATACGTATTCATGGGGTAAATTTATTGAATCAGGACCCAATATTCTTTGGTCCAAACCCAACTTAGATCGACAGATTTTTCTTGAGCGATAAAAATCAATAGAACAATTTCCCTTGGATAAAAAGTAAAAACCGTCGGTCCTATGTCGATTGTGGCATGTAAAATAACCCTGGGAGGTATTCGAAAATACATTTTCCGTTAAAATTGGTTGGAACATTCGGTCTCACTCATAGGAATTTTCATGTGCTGAAATAAACAGTCGGTTTGAAAAGTGAATGCTAAATACCACAAATAAATAAAAAATAAAAAATGAAATATCCTCCAGGCTAATACAGACACACTGTGATGTTCCCTCTTTCTTAGATTAATCAACTAACAGTATTGGTGTTGAGTGTAGTCATAATAATGAAGATGAAGTAGGAACACAGGTCAGTACATATTTATATGATGTCTGTAGCATTTAAATAGCGCATAGTTTAAACAATTATTGACTAATCAAACTCTCATCCAAATTAATTTGCTATATAAATATTCACTAACATAACAGCCCTACCTCAGGTCATTTATGTATAAGTTCATGATTTTGCAATCTCACCACAACACAACTTTACAATTTTTGAATTGATATGTAACTCAGCTGGGGAGCTTAAAATACTAAAATTCAAATGGTAAATTAAGATAAATGATTTAATATGATTTATGAAAACAAGCGTAGTTAAAATTATATATACAGTATAATTCCTGCAAACAATTAAAAAAGGAAACGCTTATCTGATTACCGATTAGGAATAATAATAGCATATGAATATCTAATTCTTGTAAGTAATTATAATAAGGGAAGTATATCTGATTCCTGTAACGAGAGATTTTAAAGGAAGACAATCTTATTCCTATAAAGAAACCGGAATAAAAGAGAGAATGAAATAAAAGGCCAATAAAACGATTGAAATAAAGAAGCCTTTTCTGACCGTCCAATAAAACCCACAGTGGTAACCAGACTTTAAATCAACAGAAACCCTCCACCAGACCTTCCTTCATCTCATCAACTGAAACAGTCCAGAACCAGACATCCATCGGTTGACACACCCCTCACGTCTCAAACAAGCTCTTACGAGCTGCCCCCTTATTCAGACGATAGGCAAACAGAAGGAAAGGGGAGAAAAAAAGCAGCAGGAGATCGTGAAAAACGTGATCGACTCTTAAATCAATTTACGATCTACTGAGAAGAAGTATTTTCCTTACAAGTTTGTCTAATCTGCTCATTTCCATCTTACTTGAGAACAGTTTTTTATAAAGTAGGCTATAAAAAAGTTAAATAAAACCTATATTATTTTGTTAGATTATTATTACTAGTTAAAGTTGTGTCAATAACAATTTTATTTAATTAATTTACTTTGTTATTAATTGCCTGAATCACTCCATAGATAATACTTAACTTAAGTAGGTATAAATGTTGGAGCAAAACTTCGCATCGTGGTGTGGATTTTTTGAGACCAGGGACACCATTTAACACATTTGAAAAAAAAAACTAAGAAATAATTGAGACATAACAAATAAACACATTTTAATTTTCTATATTCAAGCTAAAAATTATAAAAATTTGACCTCAATAAGATTTTTAATCCAAGATTAAATTTGGATTAAAATTCCGGTACAATCGGAAATGGGCTCTAATAAACTAGCATATACACTTTGATATATACCCTTTGGTATATTATTGAATACCTAAATCTCATATAGGGGGGTCTGATTCTTAATCGCTGTCATCTTTATTATTAATGTGCATCAATAAAACTGTCTCAATCCCTTAAATTTATTTTTGAAATCATTCAATGATTTATTTTTACTAAAAGGTTCAGTTGAACTTCATCTTGATGTCATTCAACAGTAAAGAGGTTTTATCCGTTCAGCCGTCTGTTTATAATAATAATTAGGTCATTGATCCTAGGATTGGTTTGCTGTAGCTCAATATGTGTATCTGAGATGGGCAAAAATGTTTACTACGCCAACATCGTTCACCATCTGTTTCTTGTACTCCAGACTTGGTCTCCCTCTTGTAATTCTTCCTCCCATATCTCCTATGAATCCTTTTAAAACTATAATGCTTCAATTTATGTCCTATATTTTAAATCTTCTTTGTTGTATCCCTTTCCCAACCTTTCTTTATTCATTATATTTTCTTAACATGTCTATATTTGATATCATTTCCATCCAGGAGATGTTCATTATTCTTATGTGGCACCACCTCTCAAATGCTTCCAATTTTTCTTTTCTTTAGCACCAATGGTCCATGTTTCAAATATGTAAAACCCAACGCTTTAAAAATATACATTTAGGAATATTTAATGGTTTTTAAATTTGTTCTAGTCAAGGTTAGAAATATAATCTTATAGTGAAAAGATTTATACGCCTAAGTTAATATACTTATGATATCATTCTTGCCTCTTTTACCTTCAGTTATTTTATTTTATTTTATTTTATAGTTAGTCCATTACTTGCTGTAACTTTATTTCTGCTAGTTATATATTCTTTATGATTTTCTATCCTCATCATATTTTCAAGTTACAGTATTTTATACATTCTTTTTAGTAGTGTTTGATGTTTCTCTTCACTTCCAGCACAAACTGCAATTTCATAAGCAAAACGATGTTTGTTGATAAGTTCTCCTATTTTAATTTCGTAATTTATCTACTTATAATATATACAACCTGATAGGTAGTAAAATATGGTGTTTAAAAATATGTATGTATATATGTATGTAAGTATATATGTATTAATGTGTAAATATAAATGTATGTATATATATATGTATGTATGTATGTATGTATGTATGTATGTATGTATGTATGTATGTATGTATGTATGTATGTATGTAT
>CABFVX010006909.1:0-20589 GCA_902151425.1 Timema shepardi
TTAGAAACTCACTGTAAAACATTGTGTATTTTCTTTTATTATATTATTATGCCCGTGCGAAGCCGGGTTGGGCTGCTAGTTTAAAACTAAATAAAGAAAGACTATTTGTTCAAATGACAGTTGTAGACCAATGAAACAATATGTTCACCAACATTTATGTACCACTCAATTACAAGTATTTACAGTGAGGCGTTATTGTTTATAGGTTGAATAAATTTATCTCCATAATGTGTAATATAGAAATATCACCCAACAAATACAATAATTATTCTTGATATGTATGATGATTTGAGACTCAAAAGGTGAATTTACATAAATGGTAACAACAATGGCTTATATATCTGTGACATCAATGGTTTATTATATGAATCTAGACGTTATCTCAACTATCGTGTCACTTAATGGTCACTGCTAGAGTATTTTACATTATGTTCGGGCTTGGGCACTAGGTAAATTATGTATCATACCGATAAATTATTTTATATAAAACAAGACATTTTGGATGTGATTCTTCGTTACAAAGCTAACTTGATCGGACACATCCTCAGGAGTTAACTGTCCTCTGCACGACGAGACGTCATTAAAGGCAAGGTTGAGAGAAAAATAATCTCAGGAAAAAGAAGAATTCAAATATTGGATGGTATGAAGGAAAGAAGACAATTCTGGGAGATGGAAAATGAGGCTGGGAAAATTAATGGACCTGTCGTAACAGAGAACAAATAATAATAAACAAATATCACATTTATTTATTTGCTAAACCACTTTATATCTTACCATACTATTATTATAATAAAAAACCTAAAACAGTTTCTTACAAGTGAAGTGCCTGTCACACCTTTGTTCCTTTTGACTGAAAGACGCAATGCCTTTCCCAACTTAAGTTGTGCGACACTCACGACTCTCAGTGAAGGATCAACCAATCGGAATCCAGCCCATCACACTTTATTTTAATAGTATTTTTGAAAAAACTGTGCCAAGGCTATTTACGTTTTCTCTTCTTATTAAGTCAAAGGTCGGTTTGATGTGATTTCTATTCATCTGGAGCTCAGCCTTTTAGTTAGCTAGCTAGTGCTGCCTGAAACATATGGTAGAAATCCCATATACTAGATGAATAATTAACTGTGGTTGTTCCCTGTTGCCCTCCACACTGCATTTATATACTCGAGTGTGAAAGGGCCTACACATTTTACTTTAAAGGTACTTTCAGATACCTTGTAGTAGTATTTTATATGCCAAAATCGACAGACGGTTTTACTTACTCTCCGAAGGAAAACTGTGCTTCAGATTTATATCGCTCAAGAAAAATAAGTCGACCTCAGCTGGCAACAATTCTTGAATATCTGCCAAGGGTCTCATGAAATTTTATAAGTTTTTCTGTTAAATTAAGAAGTTTATCATCTAATGCCGCTATTCTCGTTACAGATATTCAAGAATTGTTAATACCATCAAGCGAAGAAAATTAAACTTTTTTTTTACCTGAGCAATTTTTTTTTCATTTTGTCCAAAAAAAGTTTTGTTATGAAAATTACAAAAACCCTAGCCTTTTCCAGCGTCTTCTTCCATCCCTTATTAAATATTCATATATTTATTTGAGGTATTTAACGTGCTCTTTCTTAACCAACTGATTACATCAATACACGAGAATTTCTAGGATCGTGAGCGAAAGTGTCTACAAATTTTACGGGAAAGGTATTTTCAAATACATTCAAGGGTTATTTTACACGTCACAATCGACATGGGATTGACGGCTTTACTTCCCCTCTGAAGGAAGTTGTGCTACGGATTTATATCGCTTAGGAAAAATCCGTCGACCCCGGCTAGATTTTAACCTATGTACATCGGGTTGTGAGGCGAGAACCTTACCCCAAGACCACCAACGTCAACCCCACCTTAATGCACGAGTATTAAGTAGCTCTATTTTATATTATTTAAATTATTAGGCTATCTCAAAAATATTTCCAATTGAACAGTAATATTTAAAAAAGTATAATCATTTTTATGAAAAGACGTCTCGGGAGTGTAAAGTTTAGTGAACACAATTCTTATCAGTAACTATCTCTTCCAAGTCATAACTAAAATAAACAATTAAATTCAATTTTAATAAAGATAATAATTAATACTTGATGTGTATTTTAAAACAATCAATTAGATTTTGCCATGGATCTTCTAGCGCCAGTGTGAACCACTGGCTTAAAAATTCTGGGAGTTTTCAAGAAATTTTTATTTAAATTTTGAATAAAAACGTCACTGGATTTATAAGACAGTATGAGATATTCATTGTACGTACATAAAAATTAACTTCTTAAAAATCACAAATAATAAACATTTCTTTGAAGCCTTATTTTGATACCAAGAAATGGAGTGTCGTGACTTGTTGATAGAGTAAACAGAACTTATTTAAATTACCGGCCTACATGTGGATGGTTCTCATCACCAACTGGAACACTCAGTGATCACTCAATGAAGCAACACTCCTATGTGAAGTATGTGGTGCAAAGCCCACGTATGATTGGTCAAACGGGGGTAGATTTTGGGAGTCCCTGGTTACTGATCTAAAGGTTCTGAGTTTGATTCACGGTAACCCCATGGGTATTTTGCCTGAAAGAGGAACTGTATCTATGGTCACCATAGGGCTTGCTAATAAGGCTTAACCTAGGTTTAATATTTCCATTCCTTCATAATTACTATCATCACGTCATCTCATTGCGCGTATGAACCGTAGACAACATCCAAGGTTTACCCTGGTTAACGTTCTGTTCACACAGAGCTGCTAAAATTATTCATACACGGTGACCAAACTAGATACTGCATTTCTCACGGTCATATATGTAACTCAATTTTCTCGTTGGGGGCTACACCCCCAAACCTCCTATGAATTTTATTTCCAAGTGAATGCAAGCTAATGAAATTCTAGAGCCGTTTTTTGATAGGTCTTACCGTTTAGCCACAAGAAACCTCCGAAGAAAGCTCCACACAGACTTTTAAGTTGCTCCATCATTTTAATTTTTTTTGGGGTTAGAATATTTTTTAAAACTTTTTGGAATTTCCCCGTTGGTTGAAGGCTAAAAGCTGTAAGTATACTAAATTTCCAGTTTCTAGCTCATCTTGAAGTGGGTAAACATTAATGTCAGTGAGTGAGTCAGCCTTGTGCCTTTATAGTAGTTTAATAATACGTTAAATAATTCTGAAAAATTGTACTATTTTAAAAAGCTCTGTGTACCCTACAAAAACACTGTTTCATGCTCTTGAGATTAAATACAAGTCCATCATAATATTCTATTGTATGTTGACTTTGTATCGTGACCTAGGACGGAGTAGATAAGTCTCAGAAACAGCTATTCTCTTCTAACTTTAAGAGCTATCCAACCCGCTTCATATTTACATGTAGGAGGGGCTGTGTTTGAAGTAAGTTGGTTGATCTACCCGCATCCTACTGCTTTGGCGACAAGAGAAGGCACAAAGTCAGTCGACGAAAACTTTTGCTAACTTTCATGTTGGTCGCTAAGCCGTCATTTGTATGCTTCTGAGAATCATTTGAGATAAGATGGTCCCTCGAATACGAGTGATGGTTTGGTGTCAAATGATGTCAAGAAGAGAATCACTGGTTTAGTCCCTAAATGTACCTAAATAATTCAGTAACTTCACATCAGCTAGATATATTATTTACAAGGTAAGATGCTTGTTACACGACTTGTTTGTGTTGTCCAGGTTTACTCTAATGTTCAAATTACGTGTAACTAAAATAATTTATGTTCACAAGAGTAAACTGGACAACTTTTTGTAATAATAAATTTAAAACAAACAAAAAATAAAACTAAGTGAGAACATTGTCAAAAAATAATCCGCTTGTAGTTTTACTCTACTTTTCGTAAATTAGTTATATTCTATTTTTACTTAATTGGGGCTGAAAAAAAAATGGTGACCAAAATTGTATCACAAAATGTTGAAAATAATTCACCAACCTTCTTTGAAAAACATACTGAATATAATTTATTATTTCGTATGCATCCACATCAGTGGGTATGGACTAAATTTCAGGTTCATTTAAATTTATTTGCTGGTGAGGGATGGTCAGGAATCGCATCCCAACTGGGTCTATCGCGATTGTTTTATCCTTAGTGATTTTCCACTCTCCTTTTACGTGAATTCGGGTACTTTTCTTAGTAATTCTTCCTTCTACATTTCTACATCAGTAAAGTAATTAAAATTAAAATAGGCAAAACATGTAATAAGACTTGGTGAATTACGTGTATATAATTATCTAAATACATATATAATATAAATATATTCATGTAAATAATATAATCGTGGTGCAGTGGTCGATTAAAAAAATTAACAAATATTATTTATCCCTCAGTATTGATGATTATAGTGTTATTATTATTTTATTGGAATTATAATATCTGTGAAAATAAACTTCATCAGTAAAATACATTATTTGTCGAATGAACACACTAAAATGTTATTGTAGATTGTTTATACTTTCAACTCCATCATATTAACATCGCATGGTATTCGCACTATAAAACAATTATAAAGTAAATATTGTACCAAAATAAATTCCTCTGAGCTCCACGTAATCCAACTAAACCAACACAAAAGTCAGGCTATTAAGTAAGATCCACTCGCGAACCAGTATTATTTTAACAGCTTGTTCAACTAAATGTTTGATAACCAATTCCCGTCAGTACATTCTACAAATTTATTTGGGTACTCCACGAAGGGAAGTGTCGGGGTTATAAATCAGGTAACGAATGGTATTTCCTTCCAAGTATTCAAGAAGCTGGAATTTCAACTATTCAATTCAAGGGTATAGAAAGCGAAAGCGAATAATTGATAGCTCTACAAATTATGCAATCAGAGATACATATATATTTTTTTAAATATTAGCAAGCTGTGAGTTGTTTTTGCTTAGTAAAACTGATACATGTGTACAAATAATCATAATACACAGTCTATATATATGTGTGGTTTTTTTTCCCCGTGATGGAAATTTAAAGTTTATTTCTTACTTCAAAATGTTGTGTTACGTATAAGGCTGGGTTTAGTATAATTGTGGAGTACTAGCAATGGATAGTGCAAATAGTTACAATTCACAGTAAATTCATAGTAGGCCTAAACGTTATAAGCACTCACAATGAAACATAATTATTATTAAAACTAAATTTTAGTGATTGTTAACTATTTAAATAAAAGGCTAACATATTTTAGTAAGCTCTATAAAAATACTCACCTTAAGTGTTCTTTAGAAAAAACAACAATCATTAAAATTAAGTAAATATGTTATTCTCTCTTTGGTTTGGATTTCATTTCTGTCCTTAATAAAGAAAACACTAGACATTAATGAATCAAATAGCCAAAGCTATTATTTATGTTTTTTAGTGAGGATTACTCCATCTAGATATCAGTTTCTGAACATTGAAATATGACATCTTGACACGGGAATCGAGCTCGTGATCTTTGGCTCAGTACGCCAATGCTCTTACCACTGAGCTATCCAGGATTCGTCCCGTACCCAGGGCCATTCCTTATTCATATTTTAAGGCAGAGTTTGTGATGGACGTGTGGAAATCGTCGGCTACAAACGTGTGATTTTATTACAAGTGGCAGCAATAATCCAACTGTTGTGTCGAGGGTTGCCGCGTTGTCTGATAGCTCGGGATATTAATGAAATCACACATTTGTAGCCGACGATTACCGCACGTCCATCATAGACTTTGCCTTAAAATATGGTTGAAGTATGAACCTGGGCACGGGATGAATCCTGGTTATCTCAATGGTAAAAGCATTGGCGTACTAAGCCAAAGATCCCGGTTTCGATTCCCGTGTCTAGGTGTCATTTTTCAATTTTCAAAAAACTAGACATTAAGATATCATATTCTTCTTTTATTTTCAAACACATCTACAATCGTAGTAATTGGCGCTAATAAATTAATGTTGTAACTAACGAACAAATATGGCTAATACAAGACCATATTTCAATATGTGCCTCTAATATCTTTATCTATGATGTACAGTACATACTGTGTATCCTAGAGTTTAATTTTAATTGGATATAGCCTCTCCCCTAGCTTACATGGGCTGACCCGTTTACTCAAGTCCCATTTCGGTTATCGAATGACTTAAGGCGGTTGTTCTTAACGTGGTTACGGGAACCAAATAATAAGTGTATAGGACACGATCTTTGAACAACAAAAATCTCACTAGCTGTGGTTACCATGTGTATTTGTGATTTCTGATATGCCGTGTTTATATTAATTACATACATTACCGTTTTAAGCCTATGAGCTGGGTCAGTTTTTTTATTCAAGTCATATATGTTTCCACTACCGGCTTGCTAGGCCTGTCGTATCTTCATATCCATTAAAATCAATCTTAAGACTAGGACAGGCACAACATCCAGTTCCCGGCCGTTAATTTATCAATGTAAATAGGTAAACCCATATTTCACCAATGATAATTTTTTCTGCCATGCTGGGAATCGAGCCCGATACCCTTAGCTCAGTAGGCGGACACGATACTGACTGAGTTAAGGTATTGGATCCGTTTTTACATAAATAAATATGATAAAATACTCGTGATTTTCTTTCAACTTTTATTTTGCTAGCTATCCATAAATGCAAATTAAGCCCAACATATATACTATACATTCTTTGAGATCAAATTGATACCCAATTCAAAAAACTTGAACAGCTTTGTGCGAAATAAATCGAATAACTCTTTGGGTGCATACAAATAAAAATAGAAAATGTTTCCAACAAATCGAGATCTGTAAAAAAAACCCATCAAAATAATTGTCTATACACAGATGCTAATGGGAATATTTATTTAAAACTTCTAAAGAGAAATCAAATCATTACACAAAAGCAGTAAATTATTTATTCAAACCTAGTAATTCTTACTACAAAAATAATAAATAAACGTATTTCTTTTAGAAGTATCAAAAGTAAGTAAAAAGAAATCTTTCAATTCAACCAGAAAGGGTTGTCGCATTAAATTATTTATTCGGCGAAGAAAAGCCTATTTTTTCAAATCAAATCTAAAAACTGAGACACAACCGAGACATTTTCTGTTCCTCCAACGAAACACGATAGTGTAAGTTTCAACACAATGTTTTCTTTATTTAGAGTTCTTCTCTATTACACATTTAGGTGGGGAGGAGTAGAAGAAGAAATGTAGGCAATATTACTTATCTTTTGTTGCTGGCAAAAAAACCAGATAAAAAACGTCATTTTTTTTATCTCACCCGTTCTCCTATTTTCCACCGCAATAATGTTAAAAGTGTTTGGGCTGCCAACTGAAATAGGTCAATGTCCCCCCCACTACTGAATCTACAGTCAACTTGTCCAATTATGGTTTTACAAAATAAAAATGATGATTTCCTTCAGACATTTCTTGTGAATCTACTGATCTACAGATCAGTAAATGTAATCTTTTGTTGCTGTGTGCTTTGCGTTTTGTTGTGTACTTTGTCTTTTGTCGTGTTCTTTACGTCTCACTGCTCGTCTGGGATGTACTGTACATAATGATGATATAAAGATGGTAAAGTATAAAGGAAACGTACCCCCATTTGTATAAAGGGAGAGTGAGGAACTACTTGAATAAATACCCTCAGTACGCCCTTCGAAGAATGAAACTCTATCTCACCGTCACCAGCAATCTAGTCCATATGAATACCTATGTGGCCGCCTTTGATATCCAACCGAATGCACTATAATTGTTTGATTTTTATCTTACAGTGAAATTTGTTAATGTCTTTTCCTAGGTGAATTATAGCGGATTTTCTTAATATTAGCACTGTTAATTCTATAATTAAATGGCTTAATTCAATAATTTATTAAATCATTATACTTAGCGTGCTAATATAAATAAATTTTATATTATTAGCTTGGAATAAAAAACTTTGATGAAATTTAAATTTGATTTAAAAGTGTTATTAATATTAGTAATCAACATAAACTGTAATTCAAGTAGTCAAGATACATAAGAGTGAAGAAAAAAAGGCAATTTAAGGCTTAGTTAAAATAAATAGTATATATCTGCTGCTTTATCACAACCACACAACCCACATAAATATGGATACAAAGATTCTATCTATCTCTCTCTCTCTATATATATATATATATATATATATATATATATATATATATAGAGAGAGAGAGAGAGAGAGAGAGAGAGAGAGAGAAATATATAGAGAGAGAGAGAGAGAGAGAGAGAGAGAAAGAGAGAGGGAGATAAAGAGAGAGAGAGTAATTTAATTACTGGTAGCCCGGCTGGGTTGTAAAATAAAATGAAAAAACTCATATTGATACAAAATTAGAATAACTATATAATATACAATTGCTAGTTACAATTTATGGTAAAAACGCCATTTATCCATTAACTCCAATTAACATTGAAATAGTTATTTTCTTATTCGAGGTTCGAGCTTTGTGTAAGTAAAGAGATTTAAATAATAACTTTGTGGACAGTGGAAATGAACTATTCCAGGAGTATTAGGACTTGTTACCTATTTTTTTATATAATCTTCTCTTTAATTCTCCCCATTTTATATATATATTTAAATCGTTCTCCCTAAGACTTGCGAGATTTAAAAAGCAAAAAACTAATATCTTGACTATAGTTGGGTCGAATATATTATTTTACGTATTCGAATCTCAAATACGAATCTCCAATTTACCTTCGAATCCCGAATCTAGAATCCGAATATTAGAAAAAATTATGTATAAGAAGAAATATAAATATATTAAAATAATATAAAATTAAATGGTAACAAAATGTTTATATTATTTATTATAATCCATTCGTTATAGCATTCATACATTCATTTAAGTGTTAAATTACTGGTCAGGGGCCTGTTTGCTATGTTCATCCTATTATAATAATTGGTTATGAAACACCAATAAGCAATTTTATATCTCTAAATTTAATTTAATTTTATTTTTTTAGGATTTGATGCTCGACTATAAGATTTTTTCGAATCTTTGAATCTCAAATATTCTTAATGATTCGAGGGATTCGAAGGATTCAAGGTTTCTAGATCCTATCCCTACTCCTTGCCCAAATTTCTAGATTCTGAACTAGTCAAAATTGTATAGATTAGTACCGGAGATCTATTATGTGTACAGATTCATACACGAGGAGCTCCCAGGTTCGATTCCCGTGTTCAAGTGTCACTTTCAATTTAAATAATACTATATGTGTATACTGTCTTAGCCGTATTTAAAACTATATTAGCTAGAAAATTTAATCTGTCATACTTGAATTAGGTTTATATTAACTATCATACACACGAACAAAAAAAAACACGCAATAGATAAAATTAGTTAAACGTCAATTATTATGCGTGGAGAAAATTTCCTTCAATATTTTGAGGGATAACACACAACAACTTCAAAACGTGAATGTCAAATTCATGAGGTAACTTCAAACGATAAAAAAAAAAATTAGGATATGTACTAAACAAAATACTTTAATTGCAATACTTAGTGAACATTAAAATGAGCACAATCCAAAGAGATGAAAGAATTGATCACTAAGAAGTCCTTAAACAATTTATTCATACCCATTTCCCCTCCACCGATTAATTTTATAAATATTCAAGTCTTTCTTAATAATCTTAGTAATAATAATAATTTTTAATTGGTCTTGGTAAATAATATTGAGGTTTTGTTGTTTATTACCTTACCTAGTTAATTTTATGGTAAGAAACCCGAGCTCCAATTTATAATTTATTTACGTTGGTGCCCCAGCCCACAGTCAAATTTAACACCTAAGATAAGCGTATAACACTAACGGGTAGTAAGACGAGGTGCTAAATAAATAAGAACATCCTAGATATGCTCTCTCCCGTAGTTAAGTGGTTAAAATGATTTACCACAATTTTTAGAAGACGCTAGGTCGATTCCGGGAGGTGCAAACAAGTATCAATTTTACGTATTTGTTTATGAAGCCATCATGTATTCCAATTGATAAAAAATACAATTAGGTGCTAGGGCTGAGTAATATATAGTATTAAATAACAAACAGTTCTAAGTTAAGTTAGTGTGTACGTTGTCAGCTGACCTTATAAACTGTGCGTTAAATACCTCAAATAATAAAGTATCCCTTTCTTTGACACAATATAAATTATTAACTAATTTGGTATAGTTTTCCGATGATGGAGGGGTCAAGGATTTAACCCCGTCCTGGTGTGCCAATGGTATTTTTTTCTTTATTGTTTTACACTCTTCTTCCAAGTCAAATGCGGATAAATTTCTCCTAAATTATACCTTACTCATCCCTACCCCATAAGTATAAATATGATAGCCTGGACGCGGTTAACGAAAAACAGATTTATAACTTTTTAATTGAATATTTTACCTAGTGATGATTCTAATATTAATAATAATAACGTATTTAGTTTGGCGACGTTAGGGCCAGCGCCTTTTCTTATACTTCATCCTGTCTATTCTTTACTTATAATTAGAGTGACCATCCATACTATTTTTGCATGACAGTACTGTTTTTTGAGGTTATTTCCTGTTGTATTACAGAACTGAAGATAGTACACCTATCGGTACTAGTTTTTAATCAATTACTTCTAAAAGTACTTCTTTTTATAATTAAAAAAAATAATGTTTCTAATTGAAAAGTATTAGCGCATGGAGCTTCACCCATTATTTTATTTTTTCGAAAAGTTTTATTTACAAGGTATATTTGCCAAAAATTAAGTACATGTGCAGTGAGAGGAGGTCTCTATTATTATTTAAGAATTATATAAACTCTCATGAAAAGGGAAGAGAATACCTACTTTTCGCTCTTTTTTTATATAAGTTTATCAAAGATGTCTCTTGATATTGCCAATTATTTATTTCTAGAATCATTTTGATTTAATGCTACCTATTATTATAACTTTTCTACTAAAATATTAGCTTGAAGTGATTAGCTACTAACTTCCTAAGTTTATTTATAATCAATAATGAAAGATGGAAAAAAACAAGTTGTTAAAATGAATGTATGCTCTACCTCTACCAAGAGAGTTTTTCTTCTCGTTAATATTTGTTCCTTGAAGTTGACGATAAAACTAAAAGTTATTTTAGGTATATTTTAACTTTGTGTAACTCAGTTTCACCATTAATTAGCAATTGAAAGGAAGTTTTAATCAATAGGTTTGTGTTTTACAATTATTTTTTCTCTCTCCCTCTATTATTTTTCTTTTGTCTACTCTATTACTACTTTTTTTTTTTACAAACACATGGCATAGGTACGAAACTAAAGACACAGTCGTCTTTGTCTTATTATTTTTTCATGTTTTTTTCTAATAAAAAATACATATAATATAATGAACGCTTAACTGAAAAAGCACCATAGCCTTACTAGTAGTATTATATCTAGAAGGTTAACTTTAAGTTCTTAAGCTATCAAACTCTCTTACATGAAAACAAATATTGAATGACAAAGAAAGAGGGACCTTAAGTATGTGTAGGGAGAAGAGGAGGGAGAGGAAAAGGAGACAAAAACTATGTTGTTTAAACAGCTCAGTCTTCAAAACCTGTCGTTAAAGTTACTGTTTATTTACCTCACATAGTAGGCGTCTTGTAGTAAAAAAAAACTTTTATATATCATACAAACTTTTTCTTTGCGGTCAATATTGATTTTTTTTTCTATTATTAGTATTATTTTATAGGTATTGATATTATCTATTTAAAATTAAGGATACAGATCCCATGACTTGAAATAATAATATATTAATTTTATTTTAGAAACATTTATAATTATCAAAAAATTGTCTTCCCATCTAAATCTAGCTGTAGCTTTCCTCCACTTCTACCGTCAAGGAAGAGATTAGGTAAATGAAAAAGAATTTTGCGAAATATATTAACATATTAAACTTGATTATAATATTCATTTCTACTGTTAATATTGTTACCACTCACTTCAGGGGTCAATGGTATCAGGCGTCACTTTTGTGGCCTTCTGAATACAGTGAGATCGGCGTTTGAATCCTGGTAGGGTCTACTGAGGGCGGTTTTTTTCCTAAATGGTTTCCCACTCTCATCCAACGAAAATGCAGATAGACTTCCTCTAAAGTAGTGTGTACTTCCTTCGCCATCCATACCCTATTAGAGTAATAATAATAACATATGCGTATAGCCTGAACACAGCAATAAAAACAGACTATAAATAATAGAACTTTTTTAATCAGAAGCCCAAGGGATATATATATTTTTAAATATCCAAAGTTATTGTGGGTGCAGCTGATACAAAATTAATCAATAACCTCCAAATATACTATACATAAATACACTCATTTTACTAGTATAGATGTTATATAAAACCCACAAACACATAAAGAAAAAAAAAGAAACAAAGAAAAAAATTAGAAAAATTCCCATACGAAAATCGCATACTTAAATTATTATTGAGGATGCTCTAAGTGAACGTTTACCCCCACCATGCTGTGCACCACGTGGTTACATTGCCACATAGAAGCATTGATCTCTATAATATAACTGGATGGGCGTAAGATTTCTACACAAAGTATGTCATTCAAACAAATGTAATACATTTTTGAAAAACATAATTTCCATTCACATTGAATTTTATTATTACGATTAAATATAATACAATTTCAAGCTAACTTGTTTCATTATAGCTATCGAACTTTCAACTTAATAAGGTTTCTGAAAGCAATATACAAGATAAGAGCCAACCTTTAAAAAAAATTGCAATATAATGATACTTTCCTCAAGTCTTTAACATAAGTGATAGATTGACTGTATGGCAACCTCACAAAGTTTATCATTAAAACAAATGTAATCAAGTTTTAAAATACCTTATTCATTATATTTATCGAACTTTCAATATAATAGCCTATAGTTTCTGAAACCAATATACAAGCTAGTAACCAACTCTAAATATAAGTGTAGTCTTGGCAGACTGTAAACAACATTAATGATAACGACATCAATATTTAAAGATGTTAAATATTTTATTCGTTTCCGCACAGAAGTAATGGAAGCCGAGTCAACACATCCGTCAACATCCGTTCACCAACAATGGAAAATTTCTCCATTTTCTCTTTTACCTTGGTTCAATAACTCTAAACGTATATGAAATTCTTGCCATATGACGTAATTTAATAAATACCGTTAAGTAAGATTTGTAAATGTGTACAAACGCAAAAAAAAAATGTATAGGCTTCGAATTATCCAAATATTTCCTTCTAAAATTAGAATTAATTGGTTTTTATTTTACCATTGAATTAAATAGGAATTTCATAGGGGATCGTGGGGGGTTCAAATTATCTAATTTTTCTAATTGGACCATGTCGAATTAGTCAGATTCTACAATATATTATTTGCATTTTTAAGACGCGTCGACACAAATGCAGCTGTTAGCGTCACCGGCAGCAAAATATACATTTCAAACTAATACAAGGAATGTAATTATGATAGAAAAGATTTGGCAAACCACCCCGCTTTGGTGGTCGCATGGCCTAAGGCAAGTGTGTCAAACTCGTTTGATAAAAAGAGCCACCACACTGAGTATTAAAAATACTTAGGGGGGGGGGCATTTATTTAAAAATCTGTGTAGTCATTATCTTACACCAAAATAATTTCAACTTAGTATCTTATTATTACCAAAAGAAAAGAGTAGGCCCCTTATATAAAATGATAAGACGCATTCCATATTTTAAAAAACATTTTTAAACAATGGTGTTAAGATGGTATGGAGGGGGCGCGAGAAAATGCCGTTGTTTATGCAGTTTTATGACAACACATTTTCTTTGCCCAAATAAATAAAATATTGCTCCAGTACAAACCTAGAATTTAATTTTCTTCACATGGGATGATCTCAACAGTTATTGAATGTCTATCAAGAGTGTTCTGAAATTTAATAAGATCTTTTTCACTTGATTTAAAATTTTTGTTAGATAATGCCATCATGTTCATGGCAGACATTCAGGAACTGTTGATATAAACATGTGAATAAAATAAAACTCTACGTTTGTACTGGAGCGATATTTTGATTATTATGGCAAAAAAAACTGCAAAAACACTAGCCTTTTCTTAAGTCCCCTTCCACCAGATCTTAATTTCGGACTTTAAATCTTATGCCAAGTTCATTTTTATAATCTATTGGCAAATCTGCGTTCGTAAGTAAAGCTCCAACGGGTGTTTGGTTTAATTTAGAGGGAGAAAAACAAAAGTTAACATACGTATGTGCTGCCAAACATTGCACACCTTTGGTGCAAAAACTCAACCGTTTTGAGGAATTTATTCCTGTCGAAGAAACTGTACAGATTTGCTACACGAAACTCCCACCAGAACCCTCAAAACTATGGCACATTCACAAATATCGCATTCCAAAATGTTGTATTTCCTCGACATTTATAAAAATAAGAATAGGGTCACATTGTGTGATGGTTCATAATAGGATCTGTAGGCTGCCGAAATTCAAGGGTCGCGTCACGTGCGACCCATGGGCTGTTAGTTTGGCATGCACCACTACAACAATAAACTGGAACACTTATGATGGATAGGTCAGGATTCAAATATCGGTTAAGTGTACTGATGAGTGTTTTGTATTACATAGTTTTCCAAAACCAATCCACGCGAATAAGGGCACATATATTCTAAATTCAACGTTCCTCATCGTCTAAATATGAGGATGACCAGAATGCGTAGTAAAATGTGATGCACAATAAGAAGAGGTAAAACTAATTAAAGAGTGTAACTAGTTAATAGTGAAGCATTAACAATTACCCACATCAGTGCTTACGCGAATAAAGGCGCTAGTCTCGTTTAGTGTGGTTTACCAGTAACGGTAAGGTTGGTGTCTAATCTCAACCTGAACAACCAAAGTATTTTTTCTTCAATCTTTTCTTCTCCGTAGACTTACATTTCCACTAAATTCAACCTTATTCATCTCTAGCCTATTAATGTAACGATGCGGGTAGCCTGAACTCAATGCGCACAAGAAAGTAATTAATCTCTAGATATATTTGTTTGATTATTTAATTATTAAATAAATTATACATACAAATCTGAGCAGCCTATATATTGTGAATTTACTATAGTTTGCTAAAAAGAATTCTGCGTTGATTTGTTTAAATATTCCGTGAATTAAAATTAAAGTAGAAATGGTCAAATATCTATACAATTTTTTGCAATATACATATATATCAAAATCAAACCATTAATAATAGACCTAAATATAAATGGTAATTCTCATGTATCCACTTTTGTGTGCTCAATATTTAAAACAAAATATAGCTAACTTAAAAATATTCCCTGCTTTTTTGAAATATGACACGCACTGATTTTGCTTCTGCATTCTACTCCATTTCTCAACATTTGTTTTATATTCCCTCCCCCTTTTCTCGGTCACTCCTTTCACCGCGTCCATCCCGATGAAGCCTTCAAACATCCTTTAATCTTCTCGTTCCTCCTCCTTTTTTTTTTCTAGCCCGTGAATCCAATTACTCCATCACCTTTGTCATCCTCACTTTCCACAGTTCGCAACAAACACAACACGTAGCACGCTGGGGTAAGTTTATTAACAGTTGTACGACAGATTGGAGAAAACAACATGTATACTCAGATTCTATCAAATAAAGTCACTTGAACATATTTTTTTTTAGACCGCGTCTCACCATCTAACCCAAATATCCGCATATTTAAACTAAATAGGACTTGATTAGGAAGGTAGAGTTAGAGGAAATGTACCCGTATTTGCATAAAGGAAGATAGTGTAAAACCAATGAAAAACACAACTCAGTAAACCTAGCCGGGATTCAAACAAAAAACTGCCCGTCATTGTAAAACAAAAATATTCGAGAACTACACCTTATCCGCGTGACGAGAGGTGCGGATTTAGATTATCACTTGATACAGGTAGTCGTTATCACAATATACTGGATTTGTCATTACTGGGGAGTTCAAGGTTTGAATCTCAGCCGGAATCGCGTCATACAATTTTGTATTCACTATTAACGCTAATAGGGGTGTATTTAATGTTAACTGGATACCTTATACTCTTGTTAAATGAAGATATTAATAGCCATTGGCTGGAAGCTGAACAAGCACTATATTATTATTATTATTATTATTATTATTATTAGCACTGCGTCTTACTACCCGTTCGGGTTATACGCACTTACACTTATGTGTAATGGTAGGGTGATTGGGAGCTGAAATGGAGGAAAAGTTGTGATTAATACACGTCGCGTCAGAGGGGAAGGGAGGGTTTGGCAATCAGATAAATCTGTACCGGGTCCAAGGATTGAACCCCAGCACAAAAGTCTGACACCTTACCCCTAGACTACCAGGTCACCTAACAAACTCTATAATATATTAGGTAACATCGATAGGTCTATACAGTATTTTGAGTTGTATTGTTATTATAATTGACGATGTTGCCTATCTGTGACCTAATGTAAATACTCTCAATTCTAATGTACTCGTATTTGGGTTTAATCTGGAGAGTTTCAAAGATCTATAGGCCTAAGACATTGAAAAAATAATAATCTAAAAATAGCACTATTTTGTTACAAATTTTTTTTAAATCCTAGAGTGTTTTTTTAAGACTTCAGTTCCGGCTGTTGGGTTAATTTAAGAAAAAGGTCAATAATCTTCCTGCCAGGTTGATAATTAAAAAAGTAAGTGAAAACATATTTACTTCTGGTTCAGGACTCAAGAAAAATTTAATATTAAAATGCAAATAATTGATGTTGTCCAGATGCAAAATTATATTGAGTGTTTAAACTCGTCAGCGTAAGAGAGGAAGTATTAATAGCAGATAAAAAAAAGAGGCCTCACAGGGTATCTTGATGCATCTGTTGTTTACAGAGTTGGTACCGCATAGTCAGATTTGGTACAGTAGTCTAGGCGTAAAATGCTCACCTCAGGACTCAATATTCATTTGTTCAAACCCAGCTTGGTTCGACAGATTTTTCTTGAGTGATAAGAAACCGCAGAACAACTCCATTTGGAAGAGAGGGGAGGTGAATCCGTCGGTCCCATCTCGATTGTGGTATGTAAAAGAGCCCTGAAAGCTATGTTAAAATAGCGTTCCCGGCACAATTGGTTGGTTCTTTCGCTGTCACTCATAGAAATTCTCGTTGCTGATAAAATCAGTCGGTAGACAAAGTGCACGCTACCTCAAATAAAAGATAGATTGACGTATCAATGATTAGCTGAACAATATCGAAGAAAATGTCAAATCATATTAAAGCAAACTTTTGGTTAACGGGTATAATTCGCTAATCAAGAACCAAAGTTTTTTTTTTTTGCATTAAAAGGCTTATTTGTAATTTATTCCCGAGATACTTTTTGAAGGAGAGATTTCGGATTTACCCTAGCTCCTAAGTTTGACCTTGCTCTTTGCTAATCTGGGGGTCCCGGACCATTCCAACCTCCCCCCTCTGGCCAAAAACGATGTGACCATGGGGGCTGGTGCGAATGATATGAAACAAGTTTATCCCTCGCCTGACCGAACTATAGTAGAAAGAGATGATGGGTTTTTTCCATAGTTAACGGATAGCGAGACCATACATTTCGCACCAGACAGAATTTTATGAGGGAGGCTTTTGCCCCCCGGAATATTATTTTACTATTTCAGCTTCTATAAAACATTGAGAGGAGATTTACTCGCGTAAAATCCTCTGATTGGTCACCTGTTGTTCTTTGAGCCACTCCAGCTAAGTTTTGGGGGCTTTCGCCCCCCTTGACGCAGTACGTAAATTACTAATGATGTGGAAGTAATTTTTTTCACTAAACTCTTTCGGGTCAAGTACACATTCGATCTAAAATTATTCGCTGGGAAAATTCTACTTTCGAGGGAATACCATTTGGTTGAATCAAACTATTACATAAATAAAAGTGACAAACATCTAATTTATTGTTTTCAAAGTGAAGAGTAAAAATACACATGTTTACAAAACATTATTCATGCTCATTGGTCCTAGGATATTATTTTCTTAGCATAACATCAATAAAAGTTGAGTAATGGAATGTTAGAAGAAGTAAGAAAATAAGA
Organism: Timema shepardi; assembly: GCA_902151425.1. Classification (NCBI taxonomy): domain Eukaryota; kingdom Metazoa; phylum Arthropoda; class Insecta; order Phasmatodea; family Timematidae; genus Timema; species Timema shepardi. The sequence goes on from CABFVX010006909.1 coordinate 18,025, forward strand.
AAAATACTATTTGGAGTATATAAATTCAAATTTAAGAAAGAAATCCCAATGGTATCGATAGACGTCATGAATCTGGCTATGAGGTACCGACGCTATAAACAACAATGCGCATCCCAAAACTTCTCCAGAGAAAAATAAGCTATGTTCAATGTCCGTTTCGGTTCGTTTGTTACTTCAAAAGAGAAAGAAGTGCACTTCTTATGCTGAATATCAAGGCTCCAAATAAATAGTAAGATAACCAGGAATAAGAATACGGAGACGTATATAAGTAAAGTACCAGAGTTTCAAAGAAAAGAAAAAAAGTTGAAATTTGATAGGAACGTTCTGAATAAAATGGTGGTGTGCTATGACTTTAAAACAGTCTCCAAGCTTTATGCAGTGATATTTATTTATTTAACTAAAAAACATACACTCTTCGGTGGACGCATGGTTTAAGTCATCCCTCTTTCAGTAGACTTGAATGCCAATGATAGGGGGTAACGGGTTTTTAATTCCGGTAGAGTATGCTAAGGATGATTTTTTTTTATAAATGGCTTTCTTCTATCCCACCAATCTGAGTACACTTCCTCTGAAGTTAAATATTTGTCACCCGATTTGGTGGCCACATGGTCTAGGGCATCACTCTTGCAATAGATTAGACTGGTGAGGATGGTGATATATGGGTTCAAGCCTGGTTGGATGTACTGAGGGTGGTTTTTCAAAAATAGTTTTCCACTCCTCCTTTATGCAAATGATAGTACAATTTCTTAATTTCACCTTCTTAATCCCTTAAACAATAGAGTGATTAGCTTATAGGTGTATAATCTGAACGATTAATAAAACGTGATGCTTAAAAATACAAGATAAAACTTTAGATGAAAGAGTTGCAACAATACGCTATCTACAGTAGTAGTGTAGGTGACTGACATCTATTTGAAATTACCAGATCTACTCACGTCCGTGAAGTTGAGCCCCCACCCTCCCATCCCAATTTAAAAAAAATCAAGTTTTTATGATTGCAATAGTTTGTTCTTTGTTTGTTCCAGATTTTTCCGTTTGAATAAGCTCACAAATGATATGTTTAGATTGGGGGGGGGACTTCACGGTAGCCCCCCCACTTGTAAAAATTCAAGGTTTTATGATTGAAATCGTTTGTTCTTCGTTTGTTCCAGATTGTTCCGCAAAAAGTTTTGTTTGTTTCGCATTCGTTCTTGCACAAATGGGACGGGAACTCGTGGTGCTTTGTTTACTCGTGAGGAGCTAAATTCACGGTAGCCCCCCAACTTTTAAAAATGCAAGTTTTTATGATTGCAATAGTTTTTTCTTCGTTTGTTCTGGATTGGCCCGCAATTATTTTAGTTTGTTCCGTTTTGATAGGCCCACAAATTATATGCTTATATGCGGGGGGGGGGGCTAATTTCATGGTAGCTGCCACCCCCCCACTAAAGAGAGCTGCTATTAACAAAAATGTGAGGCTTTGAAAAAGGAATAAAGGAAAAACCTCAAGCAAAATCCAAAATGCACCAAGAACAAATTATTGATTGCGAAATGTGGGTGTAAATGAAATCTGCGTATTTGTTAGAGGAACTATCCGAAACAAACGAATAACAAACGATTGCAATCATAAAAACATGGATTTTTAAAAGTGGGGGGATCAACTTCATGGACGTCCAATGTAAACATACAAACTATGGAGATATAAAAATGGAACAAAAGATATTTTCGGAACAAACAAAGAACAAACGAATGCAATTATATATATTAAGTTTTTAATAGGAAGGATAGGAAGCAATTTCCAATGTAGGCATATCATTCAAACGGACATATCAAAACAGAACAAACGAAATTTTTTGCGAAACAATCTGAAACAAACGAATAACAAACAATTGAAATAATAAAACCTTGAATTTTTAAAAGTTGGGGGCTACCGTGAGGCTATCCCCTCACGAGTAAACAAAGTGCCAGAAGTTCACGTCCCATTTGTGCAAGAATGAATGTGGAACAAACAAAACTGTTTGTGGAACAATCCGGAGCAAACGAAGAACAAACAATTATTGAAACCATAAAAACTTGAGTTTTTACAAGGGGGTGGGGGCTACCGTGAAGATGCCCCTACCCCATGTAAACATATAGTTTTTGGGCCGATCAAAATGGAACAAACGATTATGTTTGTGGAACAATCCAGAACAAACGAATAACACAATTATTGAAATCATAAAACCTTGAGTTTTTACAATTAGGGGGCTACCTTGAAGATGCCCCCCCCTCCAATGTAAACATATAATTTGTGGGCCGATCAAAATGGAACAAACGATAATATTTGCGGAGCAATCCGGAACAAAAGAAGAACAAACGATTGCAATAATAAAAACTCGAGTTTTTAATAGTGTAAGGGCTACCGTAAAGTTGGCCTGTCTCACGAGTAAACAAAGCACCACAATTCTGAAAATTGAAAAATGACACCTGGACACGGGAATCGAACCCGGGACCTTCGGCTTAGTACGCCACTGCTCTTACCACTGAGCTATCCAGGATTCGTCCCGTGCCCATGGTCATTCTTCACTCATAGTTTAAGGCAGAGTCTGA
>CABFVX010006909.1:21148-35623 GCA_902151425.1 Timema shepardi
TCAGACTCTGCCTTAAACTATGAGTGAAGAATGACCATGGGCACGGGACGAATCCTGGATAGCTCAGTGGTAAGAGCAGTGGCGTACTAAGCCGAAGGTCCCGGGTTCGATTCCCGTGTCCAGGTGTCATTTTTCAATTTTCAGAATATGATATCTATAAGGTGAATTCCTCACTAAAATGCATCAACAATAGTTTCGGCTATTGGTTTCATTAAAGCACCACAAGTTAACGTCCCATTTGTGCAAGAACAAATGCAGAACAAACAAAACCTTTTGCGGAACAATCCGGAACAAACGAAGAACAAATGATTGCAATTATAAAACCTTGAATTTTTACAAGTGAGGGGGGGCGGGCTACGGTGAAGTTTTCCACCCCACCCTAATGTAAACATATCATTTGTGGGCTATCGAAATGGCCCAAAAGAAATGTTTTGCAGAACAATCCGGAACAAACGAATCACGAACGATTGCAATCATAAAAACTTGTATTTTTAAAAGTAGGGGAGGGGGTAAACTTCACGAACGTCATATAATTCACAACAAATAATTATTGGTTTTAAATTATGTTTTTCTTTTAACCATTTATACATCCTTTGCTAGTTGTCAGCTACCTCCACTCCTATGGTGAATAGACTATAGGTACCCTTCGTTTACCCTTAAAGGTTACAAGCTTACCTTGGCGAATTACACGGAGGTGCTGCTTATAAATTAAATCAATAGTTAACACTGCTACATTTCAGAGTAAACTGAGTATACATTCATTCATTTTTTATAAATAATTTTCTAAAAATAAATGTAATGTAAAGAGCTAAGGACGTTGCTTACCTGTGACGTCATGGACGGTCAAGATAGTATTTTCCATGTTAATGAATTTCTAATTCATTCACGACCTAAGTTTACTTGGATGACAGCTCGAAATGTTACTAGAAGTATTCCCTAATATATCACTACGCCAACAGCTGACATCTATCACTTGGGATGACTGTAATTAAAACAGATGGTAATATATTAATGTGATAGCTAACCACAGTAATTTGGGCCAATATTATTTATATATTTATTTGAGGACGGAAACAAAGTTTATTTAGGGTTTTATTCCACTTAAAATATTAATACCACTTTCAAAAAACTTCTAACGAACATAGCCTCAAAATAGCGACTGACGAATTTAAGCCATATGGTTGAACATGATGGTAAACTAGTTTCTTACAATGATTCAGACACGCAGTGGATGAAAATATTTTATTCAGTTAAATATTTCAAAATACGATAAAATAATCATAAAATCATTTATTGTATATAAAAAAAGACAATTTTCACTTTTCCAAGTAAATACGATGCCTGTATTAATAGGTATTGATGTATGCGCTATATTATACAGTATAGATAACATTCCAAAACGAAGAATGAGTACTTTTAATTATGTTAAAAATATTGTTTCGAGATGGATAAAAAGAAATTATTTTAAAAAAATTGAATAGTATGAGAAAACTTAAGCTTACGTTATTTTAAATGTAATATATAACAGGTAGCTAAAGATCTTTACATTAAAAAAACCCAGTGATCTTTTACAAGTGTTGGCAACCAAATACCTAATCATATGATTTTCAAAATGTCATCCAGGTAAAAACCTATCGTGAACGGACTTTACGTTTTACTCGGTGGGTTTTAGAGAAATAACGTTGAAACAAAAACCATAAATTCTTTAATAATTCTGAAAATGGCCCAAGTGACCAAAATTATTATTTTCATATTTAAGTATTATTATTATTATTAGCACCGCGTCTTACTATCCGTTCGGGTTATACGAGCTTACGCTAATGTGTGATGGTAGGGTGATTGTGAGATGAAATGGAGGACCTACAGTTTAACGTGGAATCCGAACCACGGTGGAGGCCTGGCATTCCCCACATTCACAAGATGTCTTGTCAGAGGTGAAGGAAGGGTTTGGTAATCAGATAAATCTNTGAAGGAAGGGTTTGGTAATCAGATAAATCTGTGCCGGGACCGAGGATTGAACCCCGGATCCCAGCACAGAAGTCCGACACCTTACACCTAGACCGCCAGGTCACCTGCCATATTTAAGTAGATTTTTGTATTTGTATGTTTTATCAATCGTATACTACTTAGGCTATTTGGCTTGTTCACGAAAATGACCTGTAGGAATATTTCAGGCAGGATGTAGAATATAAAATTCCGTAGTAGCATATGTCTATCTAGAATAGGAAAAAAGAAAATAGGTAAAATTAGAAAAATTAATTAAAGTAAATGCTTTAAAGGCGCAAATATTAAAGTTAGTGTGTAAACTCGATAGAGGAAGAGGGAAAGGGCTTACTAACATATAGACAAGAGCCCTCTCAGGATGAACTTTAAATTTTCTTCTTTCTTTTTCTATTGTGTACTATACCTTGGCGTCTAAGTGTGGTAGTGCTTAGACTGCTTAGGTGTGTCAAAGTTAAGATGCAACCCGCTTCATAAAATAGCTTTAAAAGCTCCAAGTAGGCAAAGCCATTAAATACATTTAACTAAATCAAAAAGAATTTAAAATAACAGATATTTGATGTTCTTGTAGTTTTAAGCGTTCAAAATTTTAATATGTAAAAATATATCATACACAAATAAATACTTTGTGGTTACACACAAAGGAGACTTGAATAGTTTTTACACTTAGTAGGAAAGAAACTCGAGAGGAAAGGAGAGATTTAAATCCACATCTTCTGGTTTACCGTTCGGGACTTGGCTGTCGCTTGGCTTTACATAAAATATAAAATTCACAGAGAAGAAAATGTTTCATGGATTGTATGTGTCGTAGCTTATGAACAATTTTTTTAAATGATTTATCATTATATTATGCCTAAGGTATTTTTTCAGATCTTATCCCAACTAGTCCATTGAGCTAGAAGAGAGTTTTTCTACACATAATACTTTTTTTTCATCGCTTAATTCTTTCCTAAAAGTGACTATTGAAAACAACTATGCAAGATATTTATTTTTTAACGATATGTTATATTGAATAATTTTACTATAAGTTATTTGTATTCCACCTCTAAAATGACAATTGCTTGATTGCTTAGTTTTATAAGGGTTGAGAAATGTTCTTCCACCATTGATTCTATTTTTATACCCGATATGAATTGGCCCCAATAACTTCTTTAGCACCGCGTCTTACTACACGTTCGGATTATACGCTTATGTACTAATTACTTTAAAGGTTTTAGGGATTAGGAAGGCTATATTTAGAAGAAGTTTACCAGCATTTTAATGAAGGGAAAGTGGTAAAAAATTTGGGAAAACCGCCCTCAGTACATCAGACAGAGATTCAAACCTGTATCTCCCCGTCATCGGCAGTCTAGTCTAGTGCGAGAGTAGCACGTTAGACCAAACGGTCACCGAAACGGGTAATATTTTGTTGACGTTCCTATGAACACATAATAATAATGATAACACCCACTTCAATGGCCGAATGGTCTAAGACGTCACTCTTGTGGTTGGACTGGCCTGCTGATTAAGGGGAGATCGAGGTTCGAATCCTCTTTGGGTCTACTGAGGTTAGTTTTTCCTAAAATGTTCCCCCTCTCCTTTCATGAAAATGCGAGTGTATTACCTCTAAAAGATTCCCTTCTTCAAAATAAAAAATAATAATCATTCGTTAATCAATAAAACCTAGTCTTATCATCAAGTCAAATTTTCTATGAATGTGTCTATCAGAATAAATGTTATCAAAACAACATTCTTTAATAATAATAATAATAATAATAATAATAATAATAATTAGCACCACGTCTTACTACCCGTTCGGGCTATACACTTAAGTACTGATTACTCTAATGGGTTATAAATAGGGAGGGTTGAATATAGAGGAAGTGAACCCACATTTGCATGGAGGTAGAGTGGAAAATACTTTTGGAAAAAAGACGCCTAGCTCACCCGAGAGAGATTAGAACCTTGATCTCCTCGTTCTCAGCAGTATAGCTCAATACAAAACCAGCGCGTTAGCTAACTACACCACCGAGGGGGGTAGCATGCTATAGTTAACAACACTCAGTAGTATATCTCATACTCCCTGAAATCCTTCACGCACCCATGGTGGTACGAGGACCATAGTTTGATAAACACTGAACAAAGTGGTATCCTAAGCCACTAAGAAGATACGAAATACTAGTAATGAGGAATGGCTACGATATATCTATTTGAAATATATTTTGGTGTATTTACAACAACAACAACAAAATATATTTATATTAACATTTTTGTATCCGGTATATCAACCAATTTATCGACATATTGTATGTATTGGACTATGCTTTAAAAGCTTGTAAATCAAAATAAATTGAACTATTGTATCTTTATTTTTATTAACAGAGTAGATTTTTTTCTTATTTTAACTGAACTTGTATGATATTCTCAACATCAAAATAAAGCTTTGCAAAGTGAAAAGCGGGGAAGAATAGAGTTATAGAACATCATCAGACATCTCAAGGGGACCGCCTCGGTAAGCAAGAAATTTTCGCGCAGACGATCAGCTCTAACGTAATATTTAATTCGACGATGTGTCATTTCAAAATATGATTCACGCCAAATAAATCCAAAAGATTTAAAAGGGGAATCTTTTTCTTTAACAACCCTATATTTTGAGTTTTATTAATAGAAGAAAATTTGTGAAAATGTGACGTTAGCTTATTTTAAACGAATTTTTAAGCATATTTGTGTCACTGTGAGACTAGGCTTGATAAAAAAAAGGGGGGGGCGTTCAAGATTTAACTTTCCTTTAACAAATTCAGTAATTTTTTGATAGGATCAGAACAGAAAATTTTAAGATATTTGAAAACTATCAACGAGCTAATAAGTTTCATAGTTTCCCCTTTTTCTTATTGACATTACAACGGTTGGTTGTAGGTGAAGGACTAAAGTGAGTATAAACTTAGACACAATGGAGAGGTAGTTACAAAAAACTACGCGTACTGTTGTATTTTAAGTCATTTGTCCTAACAGCGATTGATACGTTCTTGATCATTGAGGAGGTCGCCTTAATACCGAAGTTTTATTTCTCACAGTGCAATGCAATTCAATAAATTAGAAACAGCCAATTATCGATATAATTTGATCGATATATCATAGGGTTTGATATTTATACTTTGCGATAAATCACATAATAAATATATTGATATATTAAGTAAATTCTCATCCCTACACGTAATTATGATTTACCTTAACACCAGTGAGCTGCAACGAAAAGTGTATTAATTTTCATTTTATTTCAGATATTTAGCGTGCACTTTCCGAGCTGACTGAGACAACACCCGGCCGTTAGTTTATCTCTTTGTGAAAGGGAAAACTCACACTTCACCAATGATAAATCTTTAGGCCATACTGGGGATCGAACCCGGGTTATTTAGCTCAGTGGACAAACATATTACTGACTGTGCTAAGTTGTCGGACTAGGACTATTCATTTGCACAAGTGGACAACGGCTTCTTTATAGTAAAAAAATAATCTAAAATAATACTTCCCTCCACCAAACATTGAGTTAAAAAAAAGTTTTATTTTTACAATTTAAGTTTTTTAAATACTCTATGGGGTGCAACAGGCACTCTTCTTCTGGTCGTTTGATATAATATTATTAAATGTTGGTAAAAGACGAGTCTAACAAATTTTAAATGAGTTTTGGTTTCCTGGGGAGATTATAAACATTGGTGGAAGTAAACGATTACGAAGTTTCGTGGAGGAATTATTTTAATTTACGAACATGAAAAGTTCCACTAATGTGTATTTGGCGACAAACAAAAAGTAATTATTTTGGTGTGAAACCGCTTTATTTGTCACATTAACTGATTTAAAATACTTTATAACTTTTTGAATGGTGTATTATACCGTCTTTAAATTGGTTGCTGACAACTATCTTAGAGATGCTTTATTGTTAATTTAGAAATATCTGAGCTATTTTTATTGTTTGGTATGGTTGTACATTTATTCAGTCTAAACAAATTAAGTTATTTACTATTTATAGGTCCCGGCACAGATTTATCTGGTTACCAAACCCTTCCTTCACCTCTGACAAGACATCTTGTGAATGTGAGGAATGCCAGGCCTCCACCGTGGTTCGGATTCCACGCTAAACTGTAGGTCCTCCATTTCATTTCACAGCCACCCTACTATTACACATTATCGTAAGTGCGTATAACCCGAACGGGTAGTAAGACGCGGTGCTAATAATAATAATAATAATAATAATAATAATAATACTGTNACACATTATCGTAAGTGCGTATAACCCGAACGGGTAGTAAGACGCGGTGCTAATAATAATAATAATAATAATAATAATAATAATACTGTTTATATTTTAAAGGATTACAACACTACAGTTTTACGAAAAGGGAGGTGATAGTATTAATAATGATGATGATGATAATAATAATGATAATAATAATAATAATAATGGCGGGTAAGTGCTACATCAATCTCTAGCTCAGTTTGCGGCAAGATTAGCCAGAACTAATGTACTGTTGCCCAGGGGACGCCCTAATATACTAATCGTACATTTCTGTAGAGACTATTTCCAAGTCCCGATGAGATTAGGGGGTGGAGACAGTGGATATGACAGGGTAAAGCCAATTAAGACCTTAATCTAACTTAAACTTAACTAACCAAACCCTGGTGACAGTGAGAATTATTCCCCTATCGAGAAACATCCCACGCTACCAGCAGGGAATCGAATACGGGACCTCTAGGCCAGTAACCAGGAGCTCTGACCACTATATCACGAGGCCGGTTACAAAAGAGAGACCAGATCAGGCAGTTTTAACTTTAATACTGCTTAAAAATTATAATCGTTAAATTATGAAGACTAATTAAAATATATAAAAACGCACACATTTACAATATATGATAAAAATTATTAAACAGAGTATTAGGATCATTTATTCGGTGTTCATGCCTGTTCAATTTAAGAATACTTGTAATTTATTGATAACTTTCTCCCCAACAATGTTTTTGCCCCACTGTTAATCACACTAATGGTTCATTTTCAATCAGTCGTACCCACGTGTTAGACATAGACTCAGGATATTGTATGTCTGCTATAGCCTCGATAGGCTACTCGCGTGCCTAAAACCATTAGCATTTTATTAGCAGTTGTAAAAATAAGTGGTACGGTGCATCACACAGATTTTCTCTCTCCTTTATCTAGATATTGAGATGTATACTTAGGACTCCTAAGATTTGTGAAATGAAATAATATACATTGTTGCAGAAAAATGATACATAAAAAGCTCCAATGGTGTAGTCCTGGGGGGGAAAAAAGTCATCAGGATGGTCGTTCTCCTAATTTTAAATATATTTATATCCAAGCATACTAAGTGGAAAATTATATTAGCAATTTAACGTTTAAAATCTAAGAATATATTTTAATGATTCTAAAACTATAACGAATATATATATGTATGTATTCTTTATCATTTTAAAATCACTACTTTTTTTAAAATATGTTCTTATATTTTAAACGTCAAATTTTTAACCTAATTTTTCACTTAGATATATATATATATTAAAAATTTAACGCAATCTCTTCAGCTTATGCTAACTATTTAAGCATTGAACAAAATTAATTTATATTATGCTCAGGAACATCACAAAACACAACTTTGTTTCCACAGCCATCAACGATACAACGAGGTCTGAACGTATGGTAATGGGTCACATTGCTTCAAAGGTGGACCATTTAATTTGATAAACATTAATGATGTAACATGATTTATATGAATAGTATAATGGAATAGTTATTAAGATCATTCAATTATTATTATTATTATTATTATTATTATTATTATTATTATTAGCACCGCGTCTTACTACCCGTTCGGGTTATACACCCTTACGCTAATGTGTAATGGTAGGGTGATTGTGAGATGAAATGGAGGACCTACAGTTTAACGTGGAATCCGAACTACGGTGGAGGCCTGGCATTCATCACATTCACAAGATGTCTTGTCAGAGGTGAAGGAAGGGTTTGGTAATCAGTTATATCTGTGCCGGGACCGAGGATTGAACCCCGGCCACCAGCATAGAAGTCTGACACCTTACCCCTGGACCGCCAGGTCACCCATCATTCAAATAAAACCACGTCCCGACTCAAAACAGCTACAAAGAAATGATTTTAAGCAATCTACCAAAAGTTTAAGAAACTACAAGATACGTTTTCCTCCACGGTCAACGTAGTCTAGAAATACGAGTACATTCAAAACATTTGTTTTCACATCTGTTACAAAGTGGCTGCAGCGGCCTTTATTTTTTATGAAGACCTTGATTTTTGTCACTTCCAAATTATTCGGCCAGAATTTTGAGTTCAGTGTTTCAAAATCCTTAAAAATATGTGTAATATTTTCCTTGAAAAAAGTGACTGTCTTTCATTTCAAAGATTATTGGTAATAATTTCCTCTCTTCATTTACTACTTTGAGGTATCGTATTCTTTTAAGTCAAACACTCATTTAAATTAGGCTCACCGACACCCGGGTACAAGAAAATAGTGTAAGACTTAAGAGTATGTGGAGAAAAGGTTTGTTAAAGCTGTGGTAAATGGTAGGTAACCGTTCTAAAATAGCTACAATAGCGCATGCACTCTAAAATACCTTGAATGTGTGACTACTCTAGCAGGCCTCTTATCTATTACGCATCGCAACTCTCGAGGCCTTATAGCATCCCGGTTTGGGGCCGAATTTTTGTTTCAAAACTACGTTTATAAACCTTTTAAAGCACTAGGGGAGCTAAGAAAGTACCAGGACGATGCCTTGGACCACCCTGGATCGACTACAACACTGAAAAACGCATCATATTTAACCAAACATTATAAATTAAATAATATACACTTGCACAGAAACATATTGAGAATAAAGTAACATCTATGTCCTGATTTCCGAGACCACAGTTTAAATAATAAATTTCCCAATAGCTTGAAAATAACTGTTTTATAAAAATATATTTAATAGTACCACGACACTACAATTTAATATAGTGAAGTTTAATCAAAATTATTGGAGCGGATTTGGAGAAAATCAATTTTTTCACTTTTACCTCTTCAGTAAACTACACTTAATTTTATGGTTAGCTATTTAATTCTAAAAATTCCTTCGGGAAACCTTATTAAAACCCTAGATACCAAGTTTAATCCTGATCAGTAAAATAGTTTCGGCTCTAGGTAAAGATATAGACAATTTGACACACAGACAACATCGTGAAACCACTTTTTCGCTTTCATGGGTTATAAAACGTCGCCTATATCAAAATCAAAATTTTTTTTTTTTGCGTCCACAATGCTTTTTTCTCTGAAGGGTTAGGATGAAATAAAGGAGCAAATTCAGAAATATCAAAAACAGCTTTAAAATATTTAAACTTTAAATATAAATTTAACTACAGTCATATGCTTAATTTAATTTAAAAATGTGTCATTTATGGTTATATAAGAAATAATATAGATGTAAAAATAAGTATTCACAAATTATACATTTATAATAAAATTATATAATCATCGTCATCAATTGTTTCCAGCCTGTTACCGGGTCAGTTTAGTAAAATGCCTCCATCTTCCTTTATCCTTCCAAAATTTTTACTCATTTAATTGCTTCCATTCTTCTCCTTTAACTTAAACCTTTTCTATTATCTGCTCCTCCCTTCTCTTTCTTGGCCGCCATTGCGGTGTTTATCCTAGGAAAAAAATTGTATAGTATTATTTGTTCAAAACATTATTTAATAATTGATGTCGTTGACCTGGCGGTCTAGGGGTAAGGTGTCAGACTTCTATGGTGGTGACCGGGGTTCAATCCTCGGTCTCGGCAAAGATTTATCTGATTACCAAATCCTTCCTTCACCTCTGACAAGACATCATGTGAATGTGAGGAATGCCAGGCCTCCACCGTGGTTCGGATTCCACGTTAAACTGTAGGTCCTTCATTTCATCTGACAAACTCCCTACCATTACACATTAGCGTAAGTGCGTATAACCCGAACGGGTAGTAAGACACGGTGCTAATATTAATAATAAATAATTGATCATACTTCAAAAAATTCAAATAAAATCCTTGAAGGAGCATGGCCACAATCAAGAATGTGTTTTAATCAAATGACAAACCTCACATAAAAAAATCTCAGATTAACTTTTTAATTCATATCATGTGGCCACATATTATTAAAATGTAAGCTTATATTTCCAAGAATATAACTTTTTTATACTTTGTTTTGTGCATATTATATACTAATTATTACTAAAACTGATTAAGAAAAGTTACTTTTAGTGACCTTTAATTTATTTTTATTAAAAAAAATGTATTTTAGCTAATCAATTAACCAAAGTTACTTTTAATTGAAAAAGTGACCCCTTGGTATGAATGCCTGCAATGAACTAGCTATAAATCGATTAAATAAATAATAAATTGACTGATATTAATAGTTTTTTTTGTTATTTTTACGCATTCATTTAATCGCTCTAAAGTTATATTCCCACCAACTAAATCATAAATGAACGATTTCTAGCTTCGCGTGTTAAATGAGACACAATTACTTTCCACTTCAAAGACTTTTTACTGCAGTTATTGGTAAATAAAACACACAAAAAAAGGTAGAACCGATAGGTCTGTGTGTAATGATGTTGATTTATATGGAAGAAAGAGAGAGACCATTCGTTTCCGGTTTAATTCGTCCTTTTTATATAAAAAACTACGCGTATGCACAAAATGTCAGTATACACTAAAGGTCGATAAACGTTGACAAGTGAACGTTACAGTTCTAAGGTAAAATCATTATTTTAATTTACTTTTCTAAACTTAGTGATTCTACCATCGCACTCCACAAAGAGGTGCTAAGTTTTTGGATCGTAACAAAAAAAAAAGTGTGAAAATTGATTAAATTGAACCTACTTAATCTCATATCACCCGTTTAAAGATTTTTTTAACAATTAAATTACATGTTATTTGTTTGATTTATTAAAATTAAGTTTTAATTTCTTAAAGGCATCGCCTACTTAAAGGAAAATAGCATAAAACCAAGGCATTCCTTATGGTAATTTACAGCTATGAAGTAGTTACAGTTATCTCACTAAAACTCAAATCCTCGGCTATTATCTTAAAATGTTTTGTTGTGCCCTATTAAAAAATGAACTTATATGAGTAAGGCTATATTTAATTTATAACCAACCATTTACTCTGACCTCAGAGCTGTGAGATTTCACATAAAACCACGACAATACGCCTCTATTTTCACCAGAAATTCTTGTTTGGATGTATTTTCGGCTTAATATACGAGATTAATAGTTTTTTATAGTTGCGGGTCCACTTTAATGGTCGACGATATAGTATATCATAATGTGTTCGAGCGCTAGGTATACCCCAATTTTCTTACAAATGGACATATATTATTTCTAGTAAAATGCTACTATATCTATTTTCACGTATTGATACGTAAAGCTATAGGATCTGCAGCTGTTATCATTTATATGCACTGTACATATATATATACAACAAATATTGATAAAATAACACCTATAGTATGGGAAAATTTATCAATGATGACCGCAAAAAATTGTATTTTCTTAAAAGTTCTTTATCGTAATTTTTTATCACCATGACTTACTACCTGTTTAAGTTATAGGCATATGCACAAATTACGCTAATTAATCATGGATGAGGAAGGTTGAATTTAATTAAAAGTAAATATATTCGCATTTTCGTGAAGGGAGAGTGGAAAACCTTTTAAGCAAAACCACCTTCAGTACACCCGACCGGGATTTGAACCCAGGTCTCTTTGTTATCAGCCATGTAGCATATTGCGAGAGTAACGCGCTAGACCACGGGGCCACTGAAGCAGGTATATAAGAAGTAGCTAGTTATATTACCAATAAGCTATTTTATATTAAGGCCCTTGGCCCTGCCGAGGGAAAGTCTAAAACCTATTTTGTGGGATGGTGGGCGGGAGGGTGAAAGGCGTGGCGTGGCTTCACAACCGACCAGAGTATCCTTCCGCGCCAACAAGAAAAAATGGATCACGGAAACCGTAGATGGCACTAGCTACCGGACAGGTCTTGCGGGAAAATCATACGTTTGGAAATATCAGTTTTCTCGAGAACGAGTGAAATTTTTATATTAATATTTTCAACACCCCTTCTAAGATAATGTATCGATGTTTATTAATTGTTACACTTTTTTTATATATGAACCTGGCAGTTTGTTAGAGAAAAATATCAATTTTATCGATATTTGATCACTGTTAAAATAAACAGGAGGTGTGTACTCGTATATAAAAATTATAACTTAATCAACATGCTTCTATTCTTGAACAAACCGTTTCCGAAAATAAAATTGTAAGACAAAAATTCTTGACGATAACCGATTGTTACCGTGACTTTGTATTTCCACGCCAAATGAAAAGGGCCAATCGCCTTAAATAAATACCATATAAAGACATTTAGATTTGTTTATTGACTCACTTTAGGCTGAGAATAACATTATTTAGTGTCACCATAGTTTTCATGAAAACATCTGAAAATGGTCTGGTAAATTGTACTCCTCCCACTTCGTTTGACGAGCGTAACTTTTTTTTACTCCTTTCCCCTCCATGCATTATGATTTCAAGTGGTCTGTATTTTTAGTTTAAAATTCAACTAAATGTATTACCAATCAGTGGTGGCGTATTTAACCCAAGGGGTGGGTCCTTCCTTTGGTGCCCCATAATAATAATAATAACTTGACATTTTTTTTCATTTAGATATTTAAATAGTACAGTACTGTTACAAACACGTTAAAAATAAGAAAAATCCACGTGATTAAAAATTTAGCATATAAGCAATATTTCATTTATTGTATTTAAAAAATATATTTTTAATTCTTAGCCTACTTATCAAAGGTTCACATTCTCTGCTTTTGAACCTTAATTTCTGAAAAATGATTAATAATCTCATAAAAATTCACCTTCCTTGCGAATTAATGTTCGATCAAAAGTAAAGCCATATTTGTCAATATTGTCTAGCTTGGGGTGGGGAGTAAGACATTCTTTATCAATTCCAATTTGGAAAAACCTATTTTGCATCAAGAAATATACAAAGTAACAGTCAAAGAGAATCTCAAACACAGTGACAAGCCTAACCGAGATTCACAAAAATCCCATTTAGCAATAACCTCTAGAAACTGCAATACTGTCCATTTCTTTACCTCTTCAACGCTGATTTTGGCAGACTTAAATTCCTCCACAATTGTCCGGTTTCCACACCGATATCGTCATTAAAGTATTAATAGAAAATCTATGTCAAATTTGGAATATGCTTTGGAATGTTTTCTTCAGTTGTAACAACCAAAGTGTTTGGTTTAATAATAGCGAGGATTGATAGAATTTTATCCATTGCCTTAGAATCAATCTATAATTCTTGACTAAAGCGATCAAAACATTCAAAAATAGTTTCTTTTAATTTATCTGGCAATGTGAGACCAACATCCTTTGCCATCTTTCCTGGCATCCTTTCCCAGAACTTTACTCTCCCTCTTCTATCCATAGTAATTTATATTTCTTCACACTTAATAGTTGCATAATGAAAGGCCCCCTCCACAATTTCATTTCGGTGATCTTTAAGAAACAGTTTTAAAGCGTAAAACTTCACAGCGCACATTTCTATACTGAGTACAAACGTTTGGAAATACTTTTGAGTGAGATTAATTTCTTCTAGGAGACTACGCAGAAAGAAATGCAGCTAAAAAAATAATTAAAAAAATAGAAATCACATGTAGCAGACAGCAAAATTTTGGATAATCCTCTCGTGCACACATTTTTTTAGGAATCGCACAATAATTCAAGAGTTGAAGTCAGCTTTTCAAAATTTGCCTCAGAATTTCTAATTGAAGATATGAACCCTTACAAATTGTTATTGATTCTCTTCAAAGTTTCAAAAAAAATTGCACATAAAGAAATAGTTCCAAATGAATGCACTCCGCAAAGGCTCTGATTAAGATTTGCACAATACACAAGTAAAGTACTTGGGTTAATCACTCTGCTCTTTGTCTGAGCACCACCATGAATTCCAGCCATATTTGCAGCGTTGTCATACCCTTGACCATGGCATAGGTATATGTCCAGCCCATTCCACACATGCTTACATGATAGATAGGGCATTATAATGCCACACTTAAGCATTTACAAACAACATAATATTGTCCACCTGCTATCTGTACTCATAATGTATCTTGCGGGGTTTTTTCCGGGAATTATATATATATCTTGGTAACTTGTACTAGTATTTCAACTCCTCCGATGGCACTCTCCTCTTAGCTGTCCCCCGGGATGGACCACCCCCTCTCACGCTCTTTATAACTCCGCCATTGTTGCCATTTCTGTAGTATGCTAGGGTGGCCTGGTGGTCCAGGGGTAAGGTGTCAGACTTCTATGCTGGCGGCCGGGGTTCAATCCTCGGTCCCAGCAAAGATTTATCTGATTACCAAACC
>CABFVX010006910.1:0-16163 GCA_902151425.1 Timema shepardi
CAACCCTGCACTGTTGTATTAATATTAAATATGGATGTAAAATGTTACCTTTTGATGTAGGCCTAACCCATTCCTTAATCTGCGATTTCGACACTACAAATTTGGGGGGAAAAGATTCATCTTAGATTCAGATAGACTGTATATTAAAGAAAATCCTTGATAATTCTAGGTTTCAAAGATATGTAGACACCGTATGTATTCATATGATAGTTTCAAAATGGGGGAGGGGCTTTGAGCACACAGCTAAGATAATTAATTAATTACCTAAGTGTATATCACAAATTGAGGAATATTATTAAATGTAATGAATAACTCAAATCAAATTATAAATATTATAATAATGCCTATATTTTAAAGAAGTAGAATTGAGCGTATTAAACAATACTTTTGATTACTCAAATTACAGACATTGAAAGAAACCTTCTGTGGAAAAGAAAGTAAATTGATATACATATAACTACGTTCTCAAAAGATATATAGTATATTTTTTATATTATTTTGAAATATGTTGTATATTGCTATCCAAGATATTTATGTTTGGTTTATAGCTTGTCTACAACAGCACACATGATGCATTTAAATATAAGCCAAGACGATTTCTAACAGTTGACTTCACAAAGTTCATTGTGAAATATAAGCCAAGACGATTTCTAACAGTTGACTTCACAAAGTTCATTGTGAAATATTTAATGACATGGCTGTCAAAATATTATTCACTTTAAAAATGTATACCACATTGAGAAAAGTTTTTATTTTTATTTATTTTAAGGTGAGGATTTAAGGAATGCAATAAAAGGCCAGTATGTTTGCAGTTTGGGTTGAAATAATTAAAATATTGATTCAGTACAGAGTTTAATTTTCTTCATATGGTGATATGAAAAGTTGTTGAATATCAAAAAGTAGTCATTGAATTTCAGGACACACGTTGACAGATATTCAAGAATGTTGAGGTTATCATGTGAAGGAAATTAAACTCTGCTTGTACTTAAGACATGTTTGATTTATTTTGACCAAAAAATTTATATATATATAACTTTTCTCATGTTCCCTACATGGAACCCAAATCTTGTTAGTGCCATAGATTTGCCATCGCAGCTCTTAGAAGGTATTTGGAGTTATTTTTCTATTCCTAATCAGCTTTGTGGCATGAAAAATCAAGAAATTGATCTCTTGCATGACCTTGTTTACTGGCTATTTTAATTACATTTATTGGCTATAAGCTTATGTCTATAAGTGCAAAAATAATAAAATGAATTTTTGCCTAATGGCTTTGAAATGTATATAACAAGACAGTGTAGGAACACGGTATAGTAATGTAGAGTAAGTGCTAGTGAAGGAAGCCAACTGGAAAGGTTAGTTAGGTTAGGCCTACACTGTCTTATTAAGTGTAAAAATACTATCAACTGGTATACAGTTGACTAATCCCATTCTTGCAAGCTGTTTTGGCCAGTTATGTGGCAGAGAATATGTTAGATGCTAAAATTCTGATTAAATACTAATGAAAATGATTGTACCCTTACCAAATAAAGAAAAGTACTCTAAATAAAGCCAAAAGCCTTATCCTGACTTAATGCCATTGATAATTTTATATAGAAATGGGAACTTTTATCACAAGACATTTGTTTGAGTTTATTCAGGTTCCATTGCAAATTACATTTAAAAATAACAAAGCAAACATCTCTTGCTAGTTTTAGAAATGTGTTAACTGAATGAATAAGTGAGTTAGAAACAACAAAAGATAAAATTGAAAACAAACCAAAGTTGAATGTAGACCCACAACGTATATGTCGATAATACATTAATTGATTACTTGTGACAAGTTAGTTGTATTTTTCACAGCAAAATTATAAAGGGTCTGGGGGAGAGATCAACAAATATAATTTTTAAATAAAATGTTGGAGTAAAGAACTTGTAAAGAGAATTGATTTTTATTAATTTTACTCTATAAGTCACTAATTTATTTTTGTAAATTTGTTTTAATCTGAAAATATTTCAATAAACTTTCTAGCAATAATTAGATTCGCAAGTACCTAATATATGGATCAATGCCTTTATGTAAGTGAAGCATGGTCATTTGTAGAAATGAAAAATGATTAGAAACATTTGAAATGTGGTGCTATAAAAGAATGTTGAAATTATCATGGAAATTGATAAAAAAAATAAAGGAAAAATATACCAACAAGTGTAAATTAAATTAAGAAAGCCCACCTAGGTCAAGATGAAAAATGTGGGAAGAATCCAATGCACTAGGTGACATCTTTGTTTCTTATATATTAGAAATAGTCACACATTTAAACATAAATGTTAATACAAGTTGAGTAATATTTCAACATTGTTGCCTTTATCAAAATGTGCAAAGAAAGTAAAATTTGGAAATGCTTACAAAAACAAAGAGTTAATATGATTGATCACACACTCAGACATGAGAGTTTGATGAAGTATATGTTGAAAGAAAACTGCAAGAGGAGGACCAAGGATGGGATACATGAATATGAGAGCAGAAGATGTTGGTAAGAACAATAGATGTAAAAGACTTGGCTCAGGATAGACAAATGTGGAAAGTTACAGCAACACAATCAGAAGATTGATGACAAATGATGAAGGAATAAAATCAAAGCAAAACAATAATTACATTGTATTTTATATTTGCTTATTGTACGACAAAAATACAAATATTTTTAGACAGAAGTTACTTAATCATATTAAAACACAGCAAATAATTCAACTGTTATCATAGTTAAAAAAATAATAGTAAAGAACATAGTGCTTATATGGATTAAGAGAAAAAATTAAGCTTAAATTTTGCTGTTTTAAGTATTTAAAGGCAATTTTAAATGATAGACTTCATGTATCAATAACAACCATGTATTTCTTTCCACAACTTTGATGAGGTGTTGTGATAAAACTGATTAATGTGTAGTGTTTTGCACGATGAATAGTTCCACTCAATCGTTTATTTGAATTAAGTTTAAACCCCCCCTCCCCCCGACCCCCAGTGCTATGAAAAATATGCAAATAACAAAACTGATACCAAATCACTTACAAATGAAGCTCTACAAACATTTATTAAAGGTAAAGATAAAAGATACTATTTTATAAGACTAAAAATGAGCCAACAATGGTAATTTTTGTGACTTGGTACCAAGTATTTATGACCTTTTTTTTCAAGTTGGTGATTTAGGAATGTTAACAACTTGTTTGCACTAGGGGTATTTCATAATTGTTCACACACCAAATAATATGGTAAGTGTCATTAATTCATTACACCACTCAAGCTCAGAACTGCCCTCCGGTTTGCTCTTGATAAACCTCAATCACATCATCATTCTCCATTTCGAGCTGTTTGGGTGTCTCGTCATCATTTATTCGCCGTCCATCAAAAAGAAACCTTAGCGATGTCACTGGCACGCCCTAAAACAGACACAAACAAGGTTGTTATTCATAATCAGTTGATTGATACTCAATCTGAATATTTGTGATTTTTTTAAATGCCCAAGACAAAAGTGGAATGTTGCATCTAATGACAAAACATACTAATCATTTTTAAAAAAGAAAAATAATTTGCTAGTTAATTATTTATGCATTTAATTAAAGTAAGAACAATTTATAAGAATTTTGTATATTAAGTTCTTACCCACCTCAGTGGTGTAGTTGGCTAACGTGCTACTCATGTTAAGCTCGACTTCCGAGTACGGGGAGATCGAGGTTTGAATCTCTGTCGGGTGAACTGGTGGGGTTTTTCCCATAATGGTTTTACACTGAGGGTTCACTTCCTCTAATTCAACCTTCCCTATTCTTGACCCATTCATGTAATTTGTACTTAAAGTGCATAACCCGAACAGGTAGTAAGACGCGGCGCTAAATAATAATAATATATTAAGTTCTTGCGATTTCTTAACTACAATGCTGCCCCATCATAAAGATATGTGATTTTTTTGGTGGTGAGAAAGTAGTGTTAAGGAATTAAGTTGGCTTCCTCTTAAATTTATAAACTACTGTGGTATCATGCAGAAGGCACTCTGAAACTATCAAAAAACTTGCATGTTTAACATAGTGTGGTTCTCCTGATGAGACTGAATAATTAATATCAAATGGATGTGAATATGAGTGCTGTTATAAGCAGATGATACTGTATTATTGGCTGAGTGGATCATGTGACAAAGCAAATATATGGAGGTAGTGTTAATATCAAATTGAAAGGGTAGGCCATGTAAGATGTGGATAAATGTTGTAGATGAATGTGTGAAAAAGAGAATGATTAAAAGTTTTAAGAATAAAGGATGATGAAGCAAAGGGAGTATGCAAGGATTGAGAAGTGTGGTGAAAGTTAGTGAGAATGGATTAAATATGGAGTTGTTTTTTGAGCTACATGCAAAGTTTTTTGCCTACCTCATAAGGGAACGGTGTGATGCCTACATATGGATGAACTATAAGGCATTCACGAGCTAAGTTTACCTGAATGACAGCTCGAAATGTTACTAGGAGTTATCCCTAATATATCACTATGCCAACAGCTGACATCTATCACTTTGGATGACTAATGAAAACAGATGGTAATATAATGTGATAGTTAACCACAGTAATTTAGGCCAATATTATTTATATATTTATTTAAGGTCGGACACAAAGTTTATTTATAGTTTTATTCCCCTTAAAAAAATATTAACACCACTATCACAAAAACCTCTAACAAACATAGCCTCAAAATGGCGACTGACGAATTTTAAACCATATGATTGAACATAACAGTAAACAAGTTTTTACAATGATGCGGACACGCAGTTGATGAAAATACTTTATTCAGTTAAATATTTCAAAATATGATAAAATAATCATAAAATCGTGTATTGTATATAAAAAAATGACAACAATTTTCTCTTTTCCAAGTAAATACGATGCCTGTATTAAAAGGTATTGATGTATGTACTGTATTATACAAAATCAGTAACACTCCAAAACGAAAAATAAGTACTTTTAATTATGTTTAAAATATTGTTTCGAGTTGGATAAAAAGAAATTATTTAAAAAAATGAAATAAGGCCAATATTATTTATATATTTATTTAAGGTCGGACACAAAGTTTATTTATAGTTTTATTCCCCTTAAAAAAATATTAACACCACTATCACAAAAACCTCTAACAAACATAGCCTCAAAATGGCGACTGACGAATTTTAAACCATATGATTGAACATAACAGTAAACAAGTTTTTACAATGATGCGGACACGCAGTTGATGAAAATACTTTATTCAGTTAAATATTTCAAAATATGATAAAATAATCATAAAATCGTGTATTGTATATAAAAAAATGACAACAATTTTCTCTTTTCCAAGTAAATACGATGCCTGTATTAAAAGGTATTGATGTATGTACTGTATTATACAAAATCAGTAACACTCCAAAACGAAAAATAAGTACTTTTAATTATGTTTAAAATATTGTTTCGAGTTGGATAAAAAGAAATTATTTAAAAAAATGAAATAGTATGAGAAAACTTAAGTTTACGTTATTTTTAATGTAATATATAACAGGTAATTAAAGATCTTTACATTTATAACAAAATTGTGATCTTTTACAAGTGTTGGCAACCCAAAACATAAACATATGATTTTCGAACTGTCATCCAAGTAAAAACCTATGGTGAATGGAATATATGAATTGTGACCCTGTAGTGGTGTGAGGGGAATTGTTAAGCATCGTGCTGCTAAAACCAGTTTACACTTACAGAATCCCTATGAAGAGCAAATAATGACACAGACAGTTATATGAATGGGAAAGTCAAAACATAGAAGGAATGATATTCATGTTTGTGACAATAGAAGAATATGAAAATGTATAGATATTTGCATGAAAGACTTGCAAACTCTATATGCATTCCTGGAACAAAGAGGCTTCATTGTGTCATTTTGTTGCAATCTTAGAAACTGATAATAAAGGCATATTCTTCAGCAGAAAGGTCAAATCTCGAAAGTATTACACAAGGACAGCTAGAAATGGATGAAATACGTTTATTTGTTACCATTCCATGTCAAATCAACCAAGGGCCAACGTTCATGTCTCATATTTAAATGATTTTTTTTTGTTTATTAGTTGTAATAATGAAGTGTATCAAAAGTACAAATTTTTTAATTCTTTGCTACTGTAGTTTTCTTAAATCTGTAAAAATTGCAAAAATAGCCAGATTTTGTGTTGTTTTGAAACAGAAAAATTTATGTAGATCTGCCATCAATGGTGCTAGAGAGATCTGTTATGGTTCATTTTAAAGCTCCTTTGAAAGGCTTTAATTTGATATGTAGCATAAAATACTTTTAAAAGAGTTTTTAATTTGCTTTTAAAATTTTTATTTTTGAAAATCTTAAAAACACCTTTGATTTTTTTTCCCTAAAAATATATGTTATTCTTATATACAAGAGGGCTGAGCAGAAAAAGTCCCATTAGTTAACATTGTGATGTAATTGAAACCTAAAATGTGGGAAGCACTACACAGGAGGGGAAGGGGAGCGCCTTCAAGTACTCAAAAGACTTTTCAAGTCGAGGTATAGTTAGCGCGATGCAAAGTCTCAGGAGTGTTATAGACAGAATATTTAATCAAAATCAGTGCAAGGACTATTTTGAGACTGATAATAGTGACAGTACTGATAATCCTTCTTAAATATCTCTGAAACCGAACTTTTTAACCAACATCACACTCTGTAAATTATAGTTAAATGGTGTCATCTAATTTCCAATAAATTACCATTATTAACCTTTTACGTGTTCCTATCTATGTGTTCTATCATTCTTTACCATTTTCCTTTTTCTCCCCTTTCATGTTTTTTTTTTGTTTTCTCTTTTAGGAAGTTGTGTTGCGCGTTTCATACTCCTCCCTGATGAGTTCCGATAGAATGAAACCTGGGTCGGGGGATTGGGCGGTGACGATCAATTTTCTTTAAGAGGTAACCATTATTAGGAAGTTGTGTTGCGCGTTTCATACTCCTCCCTGATGAGTTCCGATAGAATGAAACCTGGGTCGGGGGATTGGGCGGCGACGATCAATTTTCTTTAAGACACATCCATTACCTCTTTGTCCATTGGCAGCAGTGTAAAGTGTGAACTGTGTTGTTCTTTTCATTGTAATGGCCATATTGTGTTCGTCCCCCCCTTTTATATGTTTCTATCCACCTTTCCTTTACCTTCTTCCAAATATAATACATTATTAACCCAAACAATTATTTATCCCGACTTGACCCCAATCTAAAGTCTGTTCATGATAGGTTTTTATCTAGATGACAGTTCGAAAATCATATGTTTAGGTTTTCACTTGTAAAAGGACACTGTTTTGTTATAAATGTAAAGATCTTTAATGACCTGTTATATATTACATTTAAAATAACATAAACTTAAGTTTTCTCATACTATTTTTTTATGATTTCTTTTTATCCAACTTGAAACTATTTTAAACACATTTAAAAGTGCTTATTTTTCATTCTGGAACGTTATTGATCATGTTTAATATAGTGCACACATCAATACCTTTTAGGGGAATGCCAGGCCTCCACTGTGGTTTGAATTCCACGTTAAACTGTAGGTCCTCCATTTCATCTCACAATCACCCTACCATTACACATTATCGTAAGTGTGTATAACCCGAACAGGTAGTAAGACGCAGTGCTAATAATAATAATACCTTTTAATACAAGTATTGTATTTACTTGGAAAAGGGAAAATTGTTGTCATTTTTTTTTACATTCAATAAATGATTTTATGATTATTTTATCTTATTTTGAAATATTTAACCGAATAAAATATTTTCATCAACTGCGTGTCTGCATCATTGTAAAAAACTTGTTATACTGTCATGTTCAACCATATGGTTTAAATTCATTAGTCGCCATTTTGAATCTATGTTCGTTAGAAGTTTTTGTGAAAGTGGTGTGAATATTTTTTTTAAGTGGAATAAAACAATAAATAAACTTCGGGTCCTCCTCAAATAAATAAATAAATATATATATATAATATTGGCCTAAATTACTGTGGTTAACTATCACATTAATATATTACCATCTGTTTTCATTAGTCATCCAAAGTGATAGATGTCAAGCTGTTGGCTAGTGATATATTAGTAACATTTCGAGCTGTCATCCAGGTAAACTTAGGTCGTGAATGAATTATACTAGGCCATTTTGACAAATTAACCGTTGGGGTGGGGTAACGACAATACCTCATAATCTTATTAATAAAGTGCATATTGCACAACTTAAGGAAACAAACATGATCACTCACTATAAAATGTTTAAGCAAAGCACACCAGCTGTTAATGTATTCTAATTCATAAAAAATTAATTTAAAAAAAAATTATTCTAAGAAAGTTAATGTCACTTATAATGTATCATATTTAAAATATGAAAAGTTTGATATTTGAGGTTTAGAAGACATAATTAAACATTTGGAAATAAAGTAGCTTACTTAACATAGATTTAATTTGACACAAAAATGAACACAAGTTGTTAGTAAATTATGAAATTGATATATTACATAATTACAACCCAAATCATAGCAAATATTTAAACAATTAAAAAAAATTGCATCATAGGTTCATTTTTGTACAGAAAAATCAGGGTGAGGAAGAGCTATAACTTGTATTTATCTACAAAGGAAAAAAATATAAAGGAAATATGAGATGTTTGGGCAGAGATATATTCGCAAATTATATGATTTGACCCGAAATTGTCCATCAACAGTCGCAGAGGTTAGCAAGATAATTTTTATAACATTTAAATTTTTTAAGTTATTTTTATTTATTTATTTAGCACGTCTTACTACACGTTCGAATTATAAGCTTGAGTAATAATTACGCTAATGGGTTAGGAATGGGGGACATTGAATTTAGAGAAGTGAGCCCACATATGTGTGGAGAAAGAGTGGGAAGCTGTTGAGGAAAAACCACCCCCAGTTCACCCGACAAAGATTTGAACCTCAATCTCCCCATCCTCAGCAGTCTAGGTTTATAGGTTAATTAAAGAAAGGTTTTTATCATGCATCTTAAAACACACGATCAAGTTATTAGCAAATGTACTAATGACAGTAAAATGTTAGTAATGAGAAAGGTTGAATTTAACGGGAAGTGTACCTGCATATGAATGGAAGAAAAAAAGGAAAACAATTTAGAAAAAACTACCCTTACTACACACGACTAGGATTCAAGCAAATTTCATTATCATCTAGTCTACGAGTGATGCCTTAGACCAGTTGTCACCGAAGCGAGTAAAAAAAGTTTATTTCAGGTTTTATCATTTCATTTCGGGGCAGCCACTATTTTCTTGCTATAAAATTTCATGTATTTGTCATGTTTTCCAGCCACTATGTTGAAGTATAGAGAATGATTTTTTTAATAGTAAAATAATATACGAGGCAATGTTACTAGAATAGAGGGATTAAATTTCTCAATGCAAAGGATGAGTCCAGGTTAACACTGAGAATTTTGACAGAAATAATGCTGATCCCAGTTGCTGTATAGTTTAACTACATGGGTAAAATCAAAGCAGTGACAAGGAGGAAGGAATCTAGAATAGTTTTGTTGCTAGTACACCCAGGGGTTTTATACCAGTTATTAGTAATTTTATAACATGCGCCAGTTTTGGGTTATTACCATTTTACACCAAGCAGGTTGAGATGAATTTAGATCAAAGGTAGTTTTTTAGCTGTATTTGCCTTGAGGGAAAGTAAACAATACAACAGACTGAACACAAAAAGTATCTTTACATTCACCACTAATGTGGGTCACTCATAATAATAAGACGACATATAGTTTGAATGCATGAACTTAATCCTTCAGTTTCATTTTCATTTTTTACCGTATTTTCTCAAAAATAGGCCACCCAAAGAATGGATCAAATGTATGTATACCAAAAATAAGAGGGACCAATAAAACCAAATTTCTTCTCAATTCCCTACTATTGGAATTTCCTGCTAAATATAATGCTGTTGAATGTTTAATCATTAGACATGTTATGTTAGTCTTTATTGATTTTATACAATAAAATAAATTTAGATTGTTTAATATGGCTGGGTTGGTCTATTTGTAAATCATTAAAATTTCGAGACTGAATTGTATCCATTCAGACATTTCTTAAACAAGCACCACAAATCAAAAATCTGATTTGTATCCACTAGAGATATTTGCGTTATACCCACAAAATCCTGAATTGTATTGATTTAATTGCGGTGCCACTTGTCTGATGGACAAACTCTCCTTAACTCATTCCGTGCTTACTAGAGAGCAGCACTCTCTCTATGGTAATATAAAAAAGATAAGTTTTTTATTTATTGTCTTTTTACTTTAAAATATAAACATGGATTTTAATTTTTTATACATTTTTATAAACATAACATAATATACCTGTGCATAAGGTGTTTGTTTTATACACAGATATATAGAAATTGTTATATATAAATAACCCTAGTATCATCTTGTTGGAAACCTTGTATTTAAATATTGTGTATGACAAATTGACAGCATTAGCTACTTTAACGTAATTTTATTATTGGGCTGAACTATTCCACATCCACAATAAACTACATGTCTATAACCAACAAAAGAAAAACAGATATAGCCAACACAAAATTAGTTCAGAAAAAATATAGAGGACAATAAAAAAGAAATTAATATTGAAAAGAAAAGATTGTTCCAAAAATCTCTAACTTTATGTATGATTGGGCTTGTAACACAAATCTGAGTATTTTGGCCTAAACAGTGTGGGTAGATATTTTTAAGTAAAATCCTGCATTAAACACATTTTTAAAGTGCTCCAGATGCCAAACCAGAAGGTGTCAAGAGCACAAAGTGAGTCGCTGATAGTAAAATCAACTCTCTACCCAACCATGTAAGTGTGCATAGGCCTAGACCCTACAGATCTGAGTAATTTTACCCAAACTTGGTGAAGAACTTCTTTATTTTAAGTAAAATCCTACATTAACATACATCTTTAAGGTGCTACCTGGCTAAACCATAATTTTTGTCAAGAGCATAAAACACGGTCCTGATAGTAAAATTTGAAAAGATTTTATCATTTAAAGAGAAGTTTTATACTTTAAATTATTTTAGTTGAAGTATGTTTATTTTCATATTTTTTTAAATTGTACATATTTTAAATTTTGAGGATTAGGTTATAATGACTTTTCCTTTTTTATTGCCTTAATTTATTGCAATATAAGTATGTTATTTGTGGGATTTATTTTTCAAAACCCGAACCAAATAGTTATTTTGTTCCTATCGCATCTTACTATCCATTTTGGTTATACTTATTATTTATCACCGTGTCTTACTACCCGTTTGGGTTATACTCTTATGTACTAATTATGCTAATGAGTGCAGGATAAGGTATGTGTAATTTGGAGGCAGTTACCCGTATTTGCGTAGAGAGAGTGGGAAACCATTTAAGAAGGAAAACTACCCTCAGTCCATCCAACTGGGATCAAACCTTTATCTTCCCGCAGTCTAATCTAACACAATATTAATGTGTTAAACCATGAACACTGAGGCAGGTAAATAATTACTATTATTATTATAAAGTATTGATAGCTAAGGTGAATATAACAGACATGTTTTAAGTCAAAATGACCTTAAAAGCCATAAGTGGTACCGAGGTGAGGTGGGATTCTAGTTTTCCTAGGATGACAGAACTCTTAGCTGCACCCATGGTTTATTTTAATGATGAGGGCATTTTGAAAATATATTTTTAGACGTTTGAAAATAACAATTTTGTTTATAATGGTTATCTGGGAAGTGTATGACATGACAAAGAACAATGTTTGTATTTTGTTTTTCTGAAAAGTTTTTTTATCACCGCGTCCTACATTCTGTTCGGTTTATACGCCTATGTACTAATTACACTATAGTTTAGGGATGAAGTAGGTATAATTTAGAGGAAATGCACCCACAATTGTGTGGAAGGGGAGAATGTGAAACAGTTTAGGGGAAAAAACTTAAGTAGACCAACACCCAGCCTGGATATGATGCCTGGGCTGACAAGCCAACAATACTATTATCAGATTGACAATAAGATTGCGTGCCTGCCTATGTGGGCTTGGAAAGAGCAACCATAATAATATATATAATATTTGAAAATAATAATTAGTTTACACTGATATTTAAGTAAGTTTGTTATAAAGTTCCCTTACCACTAGCAAGCTTTGTCTAAAAAGGTGTTGTACACAAAACAGTTTGGATATATTAATTTAAATACTAAAGTACTAAAAAAGTAAGTAAAATCTTTCTAAACATATAAAAAGTAGTTTGATGTTATTGGTTTTAAAAGTGAAGTGTTAAAATGTAAATGGGATGGATCTAATACAACTTGTCATTGTGAATGGCAATGGTTTATGACAGTTTTTTCAATTGCTTTAGTTATGAAAGTGGACTAGATTCATGATTCAGTCAGAATGCCCACGAAATGTGATTCCCTTAAGCACAACAGCCGATTTCTCAGAAATATTGACGGGTACTGGCTTTCAAAAGGGGAAACAGGTTCTGCCTTTAGTCTAGGCCAGAAGTATAAGTCATAACATTAAAGTCTTAGGTTTCTATTAATATTTTAAGGGGATTGGTTTGGGCAGGGGTGGAGTGAGGGTAGGCTTGTGGGATAAAAAGATCTATTGAAGCTTGACCGAGGAAAATAATTGTAGGGAGAATGATAGGGTCAAACAGTTATGGTTAGATGTTTTTACTGTAGACGAAGGATAGTGGGTGGGAAAGGAAGGTAGAATCAAGCAGTGCAACAAACGAGGAAAAAATTACAGGAGGTTAAACCAATATAAACATCCCTTATACTTTCAATAATTATTAAATAGACAAACTATGATTTTGACGTTTGAGCACTTTTAACAGAATTTTACTTAAAAATAAAATTGTATATTCCCTTATTAGATCAAATTGGCCAGAATGCCCACACATACATACATTGTTGAATAGGGGATACTTGGGACCACCAGGGCCCTGCTTTGTGGTCTTGATACAAATTATGATTTGGGCCTTGGAGCGCCTTAAAAATGTGGTTAATTCAGGATTTTACTTAAAAAACAATGTCCTTCCCCAATTTGTGGTCAAATAGCTAAGATCTGTTGGATCTAGGCCTATGCACACTTAAATGGTTGCCAAGAGAATTGATTTTACTGTCGGGGCCTCGTCTTGTACTCTTGACACCAATTTTGGCTTAGGCCCTGGAGCGTCTAAACATTCTGGTTTGGGCCGTGGGACGCCTTAAAAATGTGTGTAAACCATGATTTTTCTTTTTTTTAAAAGGTATGTTTCTATCTGATTATAGTTTTAAAATGCAAGTATATTTCCAGTATTTTATTTTAAGGAATCCAGTACATCTGAAAGGTACTCAGAGACAAACAATCCCTATTTAAAAATCATAAAATTATAGAAATAAGGGTAGGCGTAGGTCTGTCATAGTTAAGCATTTCTACATCAATAAACAAGTGTATCAATGCATATATTCTAGTACATACTAAAGCTGGGACCCTAGAACCTACAAGAAATGTTCATGGATTCAGGACTCAAAATCATAATCATTTTTAGATAGGTATTAAAATAGTTAAATAGTTTGTGGTTAAAGCCAAAATAATGATAGGAAAAACCTAACAACCAAACCAGAGATCATTAATTTACCATTTAATGTAAACAAAATCAGAAGTGAAGGAAAAAATCCTAGTTATTGGGAAAGTTTACACACTTATGCTTACAATATTTTCTAAAATTCAAATTTTGATTAGGGATGTGATGGCAAAATGAAGTTTCAGATTTGAAAAAAGGTGGATCTGACACATCTTTAATATATGTGCATACACACACACATTACATTTTTTGAATGACTTATACCACCGTCGACCTCGATTGTCTTGGGGTAAAGTGCTCGCCTTATTTATTTTTCTTGAGCGAGGTTCCATGTGGCATGTAAAAGAACCCTATAAGGTATGTGAAAATAGCTCTCCTGACGGAATTGGTAGGACATTTCACCTCACTCATAGAACTTTAGAGGTACAAGTAATCAGCCTTGGTGGCCCAACTTCAAAGAATGATTAGAGCCAGGAAGTTTATTCTACCACAAAAACTAACTACTATCCCCACCACACCTTGACAGTAGATACTTTCCACATGTTATATTTTTGATAATGAATTTGTTTAATAAATATATAGTGATAGACACAATCTTCAATTGAAAATAACCAACAAATATTATTTTGATGAAAATTATTTGAAATAAAGATAATTTCAGTTACCTAACTTTATTAAAAATAAAGATAATAAAATCAAAAAACAAAATATTTTTTAGAATGTAGACAAAAGTTCAAATTCATTCAACCACAAAACTTTTTCAATTTATTTGCATTCCATGTTCTAACAATTCTGCCTCTTCCTTTGCTTTCTGCAAAACTGTTCTTCTTTCCACTTTGAATTTTCTTATTTCTTCAGATGCTGTTTTTCTTTTTTGACTCAAGTCTACTTCAATCTTTTTTTTATTCTCAAGTGCTTCTTTCCTTATTCATGATGAATTCCTCACAGCATAAATCATCTTTTTTGAAATTGTTATATTTAGAAGTCCCCCAGCTGCAGTGACTCACTGCGTCATAAGTTACACGTTGAGCAATAAGGCTGTCCTCATGTAGGTTTTCAACCAGACATTCTTAATTCACAGAAAAACTTCGCTCAACAGATGCATTGCTATGGAAAAGAACAAGAATTTTTTTATGAGATATTGTAGTTACTGGGATACATTTACTCTAAAAAAATATTCATGAAGAACTTATCAAGCTGATCACCACTTAAAGTGAATTGTTTAAGTTAGTCAATAATTTATTTCTAAGACCAAGTAGTCTCTTTTTACAATATCAGCTTGCAATCTAGATAGTTGTTTCTTGTCTAGTAGGACTTACAATGCAGAAGTTATCCTAGAGGTCCTAATAGATTGAACATGACTGTGGGAGAGACAACTAGCACCCTTGACAATTTTGTAGGATAGAGGACACTTATGTAAAAATTTGTTGCAGAGATCAACTAGGAAAATTTGACAATCTCCTCTGAATTGAAGTATCTTGATGTCTTTAATTCCTTTCAAAGCTGATGATGCTGTGAATCCAATATCTACAGTAGGGAGTGATTTCATGTTGGATTGTTTCTTTAAATCAACAGCTAACCATTTTTGGGAGTATTTGCTTAATTCATTACATTACATTTTACAATTGTGTTCATCAAGTGCTCAAGTAATTAATTTAGATCGGCTAACATAAATGGCAAGAGGTTGAGTGCTCTGATATTCTGTGAGAAATTGCTCCAACTCAAGTGAAACTGACAGCATAAATTCCAACTTTGATGTCAGAAGTTCATCGTTCACAAAATTGCTTAATGTTTGAAAATGATCATATTTATAGTGAGCGCCAAAACTGGTTAGTAGTCCAACTAGAGTTAGCATATACTGTTTTTTAAGCACCATGGACAATGTTTAAAGATCGAGTTGGGTCATTCCATGTCAAATCAACCAGGCTCTCAAACCGACCATTTTTGATTTTTATGAAACTTGGTATATTTGTAGAATTCATCATTATAAACAAGTATAATTTTTTAAAGAATTTTTACTGCATCCATTTTTGAGTTAATAATTTTTGAAATTTTTAAAAAAACACGATTTTTGATCTGCTGAGCAAACCTTAACTGACCATAACTCTGGATCTAATTGTGCTAGAGTCCTGAATTATGGCTCATTTGAAAGATCTTTAATTGGGCTTTCATTTGATATGACACATGCAAATTTTATATTTTTTAAAATCTCAAGGTCATTCAAAGAAATTTTAAATTCTGAATATTAAAAAAAGTAGATTTTTTAAAATTCTTAAAAAAATATATGCTAAATATACATTATTTTTCTACATATCCTGAAAGTTTCATAATGGGATCTCAATGGGATTATTATAAAAACATAAATAGCATAAGTTGATGCAACTGTTAATGTGCTAATTACTTGCCAGTTTGACGATCCATGACTGGCAGGGTATTCATTTGGTTTGTGTAAAAATGCCACACATGTTCTTCCAAACAATGTTAATATTAAATAACCAAAATAAGCATCTAAATATGTTAAAATAATTGTGTTCTAGCCTAATTCAATCCCAAATTCAGTA
>CABFVX010006910.1:19384-35622 GCA_902151425.1 Timema shepardi
ATTTTAAAGCCCAGTTAATGAGCTTTAAAATGAGACCTTATACAGCTCTTTATCTTAAATAGGGTCTAAGTTACAGGCAATTCAAAATTATAATGCATGTCTTTTTTTTACAAATTTTGAAATATTTTGGCAGCTGTATATAAAAAACCGTACCTGAAAAAAATCTGAAAAAAATTAGGAATCACTTTTTCCATAGATACTATCAGAATTTTGAGTTTGGTTGAAATCGGTGATGGTGAATTTGAATTTGAATTTTTTTTGGTTGATTTGACATGGAATGACCCAGTTCCAAATTCCATTAACTCAGGAGATTGAGGAGAATCTTCCTTCAAGTAGCTATTGAGATCACTTAAAAATTTGAGATTTACATTTGGCCCATCCATGGAAACTTGAAGCATTTTTTTTAAGATCCGAGCCCTCGTCTTTTAGTGCAGGTATAAAGTTCATTAATATATCTTGAGCTGTTGCATGACCTAAAAAGCAAGATGTCTTGTATGAATAAAGTTTTCACTTCAGAAGCGAACATCCATCTGGGTCTTCTGAGCCACAGTTTTTATGCTCTCACCTAATGAAATACAATAAAATGAGCAGTGCTTAACCATATTCGCAAGCTCGCTTTTGAAAAAAGTACCTAGTCCATACACGATGACATATCCAAGTTTATCTTAATACATTTGAAATTTCTGGGCCATATCACTATCGGAAAACATTACTTTAAAAAGATCACTATGAGCAGAAAAACTTCTAGTAGAAGAATATGTCATTACTTGATTAATACACAATTCAGGATTTTGTGGATATAATGCAAAAATTTCTAGTGGCTACAAATCAGATTTTTTATTTGTGGTGCTTCTTTAAAAAAATGTCTGAATGGATACCATTCAGAATGGATAAAATTCAGCTCCCCCAAAATTTCTAACAAGTTGCTAGGATTTGAATTCAAGATTCGAAAATAAAATGTAAATTCGAAAACTAGTATTTTCTACCCATCTCTATATCTTAAACATGATTGGCCATTATGAGTATTCCAAATTTTAATTAACTGATGAGTTGTTTAAGTTCTTATCATTTCATTTTGATGACCATTTTTAATGAAAATTAAATATATTTACCAACAAGATAGATATTAGTCCCAACGTCCTTATATTTTTAATAGCCTTGACAACATTAAAAAAAACTGGGACCAAAATCATACATAGTAGGAAGGAATTAATAATCTAGGACCAAAATCATATATAGTAGGCAACCCTAAAATATGGTGGTTCAATTATGCCGTGAGACATTATACTTGGCACCCAACATGGATAGGAATAATAATGAGAAAGTCTGAAACATTATATAAAAAGGCCATAGTAGGGGTTGATCTTATAGTTCTTAAGTAAGGTAATCATACATTAATTTAAAATGATGAGCTACATTAATTTTAAACCATTATTGGCAGAGGGTAGTTATATTACACCAGCCTATAATATAATGTTTTAAACTAATTATTAAGAAACTATCATTTAATTAGATTTGCAGAGCTCCACAAACAAAAAATCATATCTTGAACATTATTTTTTTAACCTAATACTATTTACTATTACTAATTAACACTATTGGTAAGCAAATCCCCCTAGCTCCAATGCTTTTTCCTCATTACTTAATTTAAGTTACTAATAGTTGAACTCAAAGTTTTAGACTTTGAGCTACTCACCACTCGCTCACTATAAGATTTTTTCAGTTTTCCCATTTGTGTAGTCATCTTTACACGAAAGTGAATTTCATTTGAATCCTGCAACAAAAATAAAATATTTTACATAATATTGTGTTAGTTAACAAAAACTGATGTAGAGTGATGCAATTAGGCCCAAGTCTTTTACTCTGACTAATTCCTTGATTAAGCTAATGTCCGGCTTTGACTATATAAATGGCTAAAGTATATTAACACATTAAACACCACGCTCAAGCTACACTCGGGCTAGCATACATTTCTATTGTCACCACGCCCAAGCTACACTCGGGCTAGCGTACATTTATATTGTCACCACGCCCAAGTTACACTCGGGCTAACGTACATTTCTATTGTCACCACGCCCAAGCTACACTCGGGCTAGCGTACATTTCTATTGTCACCACGCCCAAGCTACACTCGGGCTAAGCGTACATTTCTATTGTCACCACACCCAAGCTACTCTCGGGATCACTTTTAAATATTTATACACGCAAGATCCCAAGATTCACTCGGGTATAATGAATGCTCTATGAATATTTCCTAAGACTGTCTTAGTTCATAAAAAAAATGTATATGTCAGCAGCTCTCATAACTAAATTTAATCAACTTTCTCTTTCCATATCTTTGGTACATAGCAAAAAGGGTTTCTCGAACGTAAATTTGCTTGACAATTCCAACGTTGAAACAATATTATTAGATAACTCCGGCTCAGTACTTAAAGATGAAGATGATAAAATGAATAATTATATTGATCTGTAAGGTAATATTTCTGTATTATGTATGTATAAAACTAATAACACATACTTAGGCCTAGTGGCTTGTTTATTTACAACAAAACATGTGTTTATGAAGAGTTTTTGTGTATAAACATTTATTTATTGATCGATTTTTACAGATGAAGACATTGTTGATTCAAAAATTGTAGATAACTCACAATATTAAAAATTCTGAAGAAAATAATGTTGAACCAAGGCCTACTTTAGGTGTACAAAAGGGGCATCAAACAAAACAACCTGCAGTGCTATATCACTGGAAAGAGGATGATGAACGGTCCAGTCTTCCAATTTTTCAAGAAAACAGTGGACTCAATGCAAATATTGATAGGGAAAGTTCAGTTTTTGAGTGCTTTAGTTTATTTTTTAATTCAAAGATGATAAAAACAATAAAATCTGAAACTACCCGATATGCAGCCTCCACTATTTCAGACCTGCAGTGTGTAAAGGTAAGCTTAAACCTAATTCTATCTGGAAAAATTGGACCACTTTGAAGCTCTATGGGGTATTATTTTTTTGCCATAATATTTCACATGTGTGCGTTTTAAAACTGCTCCGATTGTCTCACTACTGTAGTAATGATCCAGTAAATATATACATCATTTGCTTGTCGACTGCTAAGTTGAAAAAGGTTTTTCCAGATTTTGAACATGCTCTACATAAATGACAATTCCACATTCATACCACAAAATTATTTTGGCCATGACCCTTGCATAAAATAATACCATTTTATGACTCTTTAGTAAATCAATGCCATGAATGTTTCTACCTAGAAATAAATTTGTTAATAGACAAAGGTATGTGTCTGTTTCAAAGTCAATTAGCTTTCCTCGTTTACATGAAAAATAAGCCCCACAAATCTGACAAAGTTTTACATAGTTGCTGATAGTAAGTCAGGTTATGTAGTGAACAATGAGATGTACTCAGGACTAGCAATAAACAAAGATAATGCCACTCCCAATTTAGCTACACAACTTTGTGGCAACCTACTTGGCAAAGACTACGCTATTTATTTGGACCGTTTTCACTCAAATCCAGAACTATTTGTTCACCTATGGAAAGAAAAGACAATTGCTGTAGTACTGTAATTAAAAATAGAAAAAGTTTACCCAAGGTTATCATAGATATGCAGCTAAAAACAGGTGAATTTTCGTTTTGTAAGAGTGAACATTTGTTTTGATTGAAGTGGCGGGATATTCATGATGTGTACATGTCAACGGAACATAAACTAGCAGCCTACACAGTTCAATCAAAATCAGGTGTGGAGAAAAAATGAAACCAGATATTGTTTTAGATTACAACACAAACAAAACTGGTGTTTATCATGGTGACCAACTACTGTCATATTACCCATTCCACAAAAAAACTATAAAGTGGTGGAAAAAGGTATTCATTCATCATCTCACCTTTGGAGTAGTCGATGCATTCATACTGTGTAAAAAAGTCAAGAGTTGATAATTTTTATCTGGTTGATTTTGTAAAAAATCTTTCCTTAAGAGTTTTCTGAGAAAGGTGGTGAAGTTTCAAACCAGTCAACGTTCAACATCTTCAGTAGGTAGTCTTTCTGTACATCACTTCCCAAAAAAAATTCCGCCAACAAAAAATCAAATCCTACTAGAGTGTGTAAGGTTTGTTCTGACAAATCAAATAAACAATGTGATAAAAGAGTGATAAAAGAAACTAGACTGTTCTCTGAAAACCACCGTAATGTATACCCTGATTTTGGTAGGAAGAACAGTAGAGAAAATTCAAACATATTGTTTTACAGCCAACATTGATAACATTTTACTATATTATTTGTTTTAATTGACAGGTATTGATTACATTTATCAAAAGTGACAACTGCATATAACATGACTTGGCGTATGGAAATATTAAACTTGTTTTAGTAACTTTAGTAACTAACTTCTACTGTTCTTCCTACCAAAATCTTACTATAGCAATGTGTGTGTCAAATTGCTTTGCTCTCTACCATACTAAAGCAAATTATTGTTAGACTTAGATGTAATTTTTGTTCACTATGTATTTTGTAATTTATTTATGATCATTTTTCCCAGCTTTTGTAAGAAATTGTGTATAAATAACTTTTTTTTTAGAATTTTATTTTGTCTATATACACTTAAAAAAAAGTTTTATATACAAAAAATACCACATGAAGTTATTTTTGAATTGATTTCTATAGAGAAATATAAGTTCATATAAGATCTGAAATATCATAAATTACTGTTGTACACAGGAAAAAAAGTAGTATGTCAACAAGTATTCTCACAGTAAAAATTCAAAATATCATAAATTTGGCCAGTATCCGAGAGCTCACCATGGAATTTCATGCCAGTGTGCAATGTGTTAATTATTAATAACAAATTTACTCCAGTACAAATGATTTCAAGCTACTTTGACAAATCTTAGTTGAGTATAAAAAGTAATGTTATACTTTTGAAAGACAAATAGTATGGCTTTTTTTTTGCGTCAGGTACAACTATCACTTTAGATTGATACTATCAATACCTATAAAATAACACTAGTAAAATAGTAAAACATTATCAATTTTGGCCACAAAAATTATGTTTGTGTTCTAAAAGGTGCTCCAAATGTATTTTGTGGGAAATATTAACATTCCCACATGCATTGTTATCAGAACCTTTTTATTTTGATATGAACCATATTAAAAAAAATAATGTAGATTATAAAATATCTAGAGCAGAATTAAAGAATTTGTGTATACAATCAAAAGACTGTATTTAATTTTTGCTTAGACCATGAATTATATTTTCATGACTTGTGAATTTAAAAATTATTGGCGAAAAGTATCCTCATGATAAAAAAAACTATTATCCTTGGCCAATTGTGTCACTATTGGCTGATAAATGTGATCAGTTATCAGCACCAGTCCAGCCCTATAGAATAGCTTTGTTCTTTGTACAATAATTAGGGGGTGGGATGGGTATGCTGATTTAGAGAAGGATAGAGATAGGGATCCTAAATTCAATAGGTACCATTATTTATGATGCATTGAATAAGGGTGGGGGCACCGATGCCAACTGTACAATCTAGATACTTGTAGTATAATTTCACCTCCTCTAGTCATATGATCGAATCAACTAGGATATTAGGTCAAAAGTAATATTCTGGGCTCAAAAGTAACAATTTCAACCTTTAATGTGTTTATGATAAAAATAGATCCACTTTTATTCTAACTTTCCTCATTTATTTTTTTATGTATTTGACCTCTTCTGAAACCTTTCACGTTTTTTTCCCTTTGCATTCATATTTCAGTAAACCATGTGATAAAAGTACTGGCTTCCTTATCCCCCACAGATCACATTACTCTAGTTATTAGTTATCTTATTAGGATACTAATTGCCATATCTGTTCAAACACTTCTCTCACTAATCTGCTTTGTACCTAACACATAATATACAGTAGTCAAAAAATATTAATGTGCTGAATGAGCATAATTTACAGTTTTCAATCCAATACTGTTGTGTTCCTTAAAGATGGTGTTTGTTATTAATCCAATCATTCATGTCATAAATTTATGTATTTTACCAAATAATTAACATTCTATTTACTATGACATGAATGTAAATGAGTCCTTTATAGTGAATAATATTGCTTCTGTATTTATGTACTCTCCAAAATTTATCATTAGTTGTTTTGTACTACTGCTCTCAATTTAAATTCTGTACTAATACTTGTTTTAGAAACAATGTGCTAGACGATAGGCTTGAAAATTATAGTATATTTTCAGGAATATCTTTGGAAAATAAAACTATAGGTATCTGACATCCCAGAACAAAACATTGTGATTTTTTTTTAAACTAGCAATATCGGCAGTATATAGATGGGCTGTCATCTCTGCCAATCGGCAAATACCTTTTAGTTTTCAGTGAGACTTGTGAAACTTAACTAAATATTTTGTATTTGAGCTTCTTCAGTGGGTGTAGTTTTGATTCAGTCCTTACTTTTTATTTTGTTTGTATATTTGTATATTTTTTCATAGTATTTAAAATTTGAGATTTATGTAAAATGGTTTCTGACAGAGATAGAAGTAGTATCTAATAAAACAAAGACAGCATTTCACAAAAAAAAAAAGATCGACTAGTGCAGAAATATGGGAAATCATAGAAAAATGTGCCAGAATTTCAAATTTGGTTACGTCCAGAGCTGAATGCTTCTTCAAAATGCAAATGTATGATATGCAATGTAACTTTTGTATCGGGGTTTGGAATGATTTAAAAAAAACAGTGCAAGGTATAGTCACTTGCAAAAGTCAAAAACAGGGTTTCTTTTAACAAGCCAAGCTACTTTGGAACACCCGAACCAAGCCCTGTTGACAAATTGGCACACATAACTGAAATTAAACTTGCTGCGTTCTTTGCCAAACACAATTTACCATTCAATGCTGATAATTTACTTGAAGTCATAAAGGGGGTATTTTCTGATTCTAAAATTTTGTTAGCTGTAAAATTAAAACAAACTAAATGCATTGGTATTGTTAAGAATGTAATAAGTCAAAGTCATAAACACGAACTAGCTAATGAGTCAACAGACATTGGAGCGATAAAAACATCATGTGTTGTATTTATATTCTATGATAACACCTCTGAAAAACTGTAAGCAAAGTTTGGTATCTTCTTTGAGATGTTTTTGGGGTTGGTGATCCCCAGAAAGTGAGGGAGCAACTAGTGAAAATTTGTTTTCTAGTGTATGAAATGAAAAAACAAACCACAACATACCAGAAGAAAATGTTATTAGGTTTGCATTTGATGCCTGAAACAGGATGATGGGGTTAAGAAACTCAGTTGTTACTGGTTTTAAAGATAAGTTTCCTGGAGTAACATGGGTCAGTTCATGTCAAATCAACCAATCACTCAACCTGACCATTTTGTATTTAAATGAAATTTTTACTAATTATTCTTCTCTTAAAACTAACCACAAATATATTTTTTAGGATTTTTTGATGACCCTGTTTTCGAGAAATAATTTTTGAAATTTCAATCAAAGTAGATTTTTTCTCCCGCACCACATTTTTCAATTCTTATTAATTTCTGTTCTATTGCTGCTAGAATTTTGCTGTTTGGTTCATTTTTTCAATTTGAAATGGGCTTTAATTAGATATACAACTTGGCACACTTTTGACAACAACAAAATTTGAAAAAATAATTGTGTTTTTTGAAAATTTTGAAAAAAATATATGCTATTTAACTAATAGTTATCTATGTAAACTGAAAATTTCAAAATGGGATGCCTATGGGATCATGAGTTATGATGAAAATTGTAGTGCAAGTAACAAGATTTTCGGCCTGGCTTTAATGTTGTTTTAGGACGCCTCTCAAAAGATATAATACTTTTAACAAAAACGTGTACAGAAATTATAGCTCAGCTAAAGGAAAAATTCAACTCCACCACAGACAAAAGCGTAAAGATGCAAATTTTAACAACTCTGCCTCAAAGTTGGACATTAAAACAAATCAAAAATGAATTTTCTGTTTAAAATTTTATAGCGAGAAAAGCAAAGAGTTGTATAATGTCATCACCAAATCTGCGGCCAGCGAAAACGTTAGATCCACACACTTTTGCGTTAGTAAAAGAATTTTATGAAAATGATGAAGTTAGCCGTCAAATGCCTGGATAAAAGATTATGTCTCAGTTAAAAATAGATGGGGAACGAACTCATGTTCAAAAATGTTTCATTCTGAACCCTTTAAGAGAGGTTTATGTATTGTTCAAAGACCGACATCCAGAGTATAAAATCAGATTTACAAAGTTCTGTGAGCTTCGTCCAAAGCATTGTGTCCTCATTGGATCAATTGGTAAACATTCTGTATGTGTTTGTGTGATGCATCAAAATGTAAAATTAATGATGGCTCAGTGAGAAGTCTGATGGAGAAATGCCAATAAAAACATATAAATATTTGATATGTGATATTTGTACCGAACCAGCAAAAAAGTGCTATTTTAGTGAGTGTGATGATTGCCCGGTTAGTGACGAACTCGGATCTCATTTTGAAGATTGCTTTGAGCAAAATTGTATTGAGAATGTTACATTTAAACAATGGTTGCAGATAGAAGAACAGGACAACACTAGAAACTTAGACAAAACCAACTCAGGAATTTTTGGACTCCTTATTTGAAAGTATGCCAAAATTACTGCGACATTCATATATTGCAAAACAGCAGTCAACATATCTGAAGAACCTCAAGGAAAACCTACCCTCAAATGAGTATTTAGTTATATGTGACTTTGCAGAAAATTATTCTTTTATATTGCAAGACTGTACAAGGCTTTCACTGGAACAATGCACAAGCCACCATCCATCCTTTTGTTATCTATTACAAAACTGAAAATGCTGAGAAGTTAGAGCATATAAGTCTGGTGATTATCTCTGACTGTATGTCACATGATACAGTACCTGTACATCTCTTTCGAAAAGTAATGATTGATTTCTTGAAGCAAACTTTCTCCACACCACATGAAAAAATACATTATTTCTCAAATGGAGCTGCACCGCAATATAAAAATAAGTCCAACTTTCTCAACCTTTGCTTTCATGAAGAAGACTTTGGCATAAAAGCAGAGTGGATTTTTTTTTGCTTCCTCACATGGCAAAAATACTTGTGATGGCGTGGGAGGGACTGTAAAACAGCTAGCTGCCCTGGCAAGTCTACCATGATATACAAGGAGCAGATTATGACACCTCATCAGCTTTATGATTGAGCCAACCAACAATTATTTTTTTGTGTATAACCAAATAAGATTATGTAACTGAAAACACATTCTTACAACCGGGATTAAAGAATGCAAAAACAGTCAAAGGGACCCAGCAGTTGCACAAGTACATTCCAATTGAGAGTAAAACTAGGCTGAAAGTTAAGTATTAGTCAGTCAACTGAATCAAAAGAAGGACTAGTATTTGTTCAAGAGGAAGAGACAACGTATTAGAGATAAGTGACATTGTTGGATTTGTAACTTGCCAGTATTCAAACCATTGGTGATTGGGGTGTGTTCTTGGTGTAGAAGAGGAAGACATCAAGATAAGTTTTTTAGAGCCATATGGACCCAGTCCATCTTTTAAATACTTCCAATTCCCATAATGGGTGTTAATAGTTTTGACGTTATAACTAAAGTTGATCCAACGACACCCAACAGGAAGAGTGTATCGAATGACAGAAGAAATGAACAAAGCAAACAATATTATACTAAAAAGGTGTACAAAGAACTAATTTTTCAAAATTAGCAATCGACTAGATGCATTTTGCTGAAAACATTTATGTGTACATATACATGTAAGTTCTATCTTATAAGTTTTCATACCATTCTTTCCAACGTTTTAATATGGCTAAGGTCGGTGACCTGGTGGTCAAGGGGTAAGGTGTCAGACTTCTGTGTTGGCGGCCGGGGTTCAATCCTCGGTCGCAGTAAAGATTTATCTGATTACCAAACCCTTCCTTCACCTCTGACAAGACATCTTGTGAATGTGGGGAATGCCAGGCCTCCAACCGTGGTTCGGATTTCACGTTAAACTGTAGGTCCTTCATTTCTTCTCATAATCACCCTGCCATTACACATTAGCGTAAGTGTGTATAACCCGAACGGGTAGTAAGACGCGGTGCTAATAATAATAATACTTAGTAAAGTTGAAATAAATGGCTGTTGCTTTAGACAAAGTAGACATGATATATGCACCATAAGTGAAGCAGCTGAAATAATGCAACTAGAGCGT
The DNA here is from genome assembly GCA_902151425.1 of Timema shepardi. Classification (NCBI taxonomy): domain Eukaryota; kingdom Metazoa; phylum Arthropoda; class Insecta; order Phasmatodea; family Timematidae; genus Timema; species Timema shepardi. The sequence goes on from CABFVX010006910.1 coordinate 29,599, forward strand.
GCCTCTCCAAAATATGATCAACAGTAACGATTTATAATAAAAACTATGATAAAATGTGTATTTTTTACACAATGGGGAAGACTTAACCCAAGTCCAAAAGTACAATAAAAACTTTTAAATCAGTCCGAGAAGTGTATAAAGTAAAAAAAAACTTCTTCCATTGGTAGTTCAGGGGGTGGAGGTCAGCTAACCCTAAAAAATCTCTTTACAACTAAATACCCTCCCACATTAAAAAAATCAAAGAATACCTATGTGCTTGGCTCACACAGTTTTGAGAATAGCTGATGAATATACTATGTACTTTTATCAAATGATGAATATATGAATAGAGGCTATACCTTTATTTTTACGCATTTATCTAAACTTTAGAATCGTTGGTTCCTGAACTTGTTGAATAGCGTACCACTTAAACAATTTTCGTATTTTGGAGTGCACCAAGATTGGGCTGAATATTTAATATTAAAGTACATTTTAATGGCGCCCACGAATATAATGACAACACTATTTATAGATTAACAGTTTTTATTCATCTTTATTTAACATTTCTACTAAATCAATACAGATAATAGGGCACAGGTATAAAGGAAATATAAAAAAAACTTATATTTACCCCTCCAACAACTGTTTAAATCTCTTTACTTTTAGGTTTGACTTGGTCATAATATATTTATAGTATTTGATGAGAAATTATCTTTTTACAGCTTGAATTTGATTGTTTTGTTTCGCTTTTCACGGCGTACTAGCTGGAACAAGTGTATGTACCACGGTTTGGGAACCGCTGCTCTAGATAAATGAGCCGAATACTTAGCGCGTCCTCTTACTAAGCTAATTGTTTAATTCCCGTTGGGGGACTAATATTTATCATATTTTGATTAATTCACAGCCTCGAGGTAGAACGTGCATGAATAACTTTCCAATTGATTTTAGAAATCTAGAGAATCGTTATATTATATAATTAGTCACATTTGTTTTAAACAACATTGCAATAAGCAATAGGCATAAAATAATTATGTTTTCATTAAAGACAGATTTAAAGCTGTTTCAATTTACTGGAAAAATAAATCAGTTTTCTAAGTCGTGTATATCAGACACTAGCAATCCCACACAGTGATGCCCATGATTCTTCAAAAATCTGTTAAATTAAGCTAACTAAGAATCTAATTTTAAATTTAAAAATCCGGCTTTGGGGTGCATTCGAACTCCCTTCCATCCACCTATGTTAAAAATTTCAGATCTCTGTGTGCCGTAGATTTGGCTGGGCATCGCGTACAAACACACACAGGCAAACACTTCCTTTTATTATTATATGTAGGAACATAGCTTTTTCAATGTAGCCTTTATTCAAATACTCTATGAGCCTAAGACTTAGGGTAGAGGCGGCCAACCGGTCTCTTTGTTTGTATTTCAGAATAAAGTAAGCCAAAAGACCAAAAGAGTGACACACGCCAGGGTAAGGAAAGTAATAGAGTGGTGGGGGTATTACCTCTCCTCAAACAGGTACTCAGTTCGAGAAGGAAGATAAAACCCAAAAGGGAATTTGGTCTTCTATTCTGCCTCACCTAAAGCAGTTTCAATATTATTTCATTATAATTGTTTGGTAAGGTATCCCTTACTACCTAACAAGCTATAGTAGGTTAATTCAAAGGTATTAAACATTTTGATTACAATTAATAACTAGATTTCATAAAAATTACCTATAAATTTAAGTGTGTGGTTATGGATATTTACCAGGGGGTTTGCGCAACTCAGATGTTTGTGAAATTGGTTCGCGAGTCCAGATAGTTTGGGAACCTCTGCGCTAGAGGATTTAAATCCAATAACATGGTGGCTAATAATAGGAAAATCAAATGCACAGTGCAGTAGCATCATCTTCGATAATTAAATAGCTGTTTTTTTCATTTGGCTTAATACACTCGAAAATTTGAAATAGATTAGGTACAGGAAAAGCATCTTAGCATGTGGCAGTTTTTCGAGCCCTAGCCTGTATAGAAAATAAGCAAATTACTCTTTTGGGCCTTATAATTTTATAAAAATAAAATGTTTGTTTTGATTAAATTCAGTTTATATTTTAAAGACATTTAAAAAAATTGTTAACTAGAAAATTGTTTAATATAATCCATCCATTAGCTTATGTAAAGTTTTGTTCTTAATTTTGAGTATGAGGCATGTAGCCTTATTACTAAATAAAATAAACTTATATTTCTTCTGATTAGGGCCTCTAAATTTTAATGTTGACAACTTGTGATTAGGGAATTTTCCATTTTGTATTAAATAAATGTTTGTTTCATTGAAGTTTTATTTAAATGAATCCTTTAAAACAATGATTAAAACAGTTGGTTAAAATGTTTTAAAACAAATGTTTTAAACAAGCCTTTAGTTTGAAACATGTTTTAAACATAAAACCCTTTAAAATATCTCCCATAAATTCCACCATTTTGTACCACATACAACAACTGTATATAGATAGAATGCATCAAGTTTGTCCAGAAAGTAATAAGCAGCAGTTTTTTTTTTTTCAAAACTTGACACTATTCAGGTTTACATTTTTCACTAATTACACTGTGTTTCGGATGAGGATGGTTGAATTTTGAGGAAGAGTACCCCTATTTGCATGAAGGGAGAGTGGAGAGCTATATGGTAAAAAAAAAACCTCCAGTTCACTCGACAAGGATTCAAACTCCCAACTTTCTTTCACTAAAAGTACCGTCTATTGCGAGAGTAATGCCTTGATATTTTGACCATCGAAGCATCTACTGTATCATCAAAGTTTAAAAGAAAATTACTCTTCAGTTTTTTTTAATAACAATGGCCCTGAATCTGATTATCTATTGAGTTTTATTTATAAATAATAACTGATGCGTTAAGGTAAGGATGGGCAAAGTGGAATTTTAAAGAAAATATTCAGAGAAACCATTTCATAAAAATACTATTAATAAGATGTTCACCCCATAGTATAGCACCTGGCTGTGCTATTCAAAGTATGAAAATCCTTGCATCATGGAGTCGACACACCAGTACATCTAAAGTTATTGCTAACCATCAGTTGTTACTGTAGGTATGCTTTGTTAATAATATTTAGCACCGCGTCTTACTACCCGTTTGGGTTATACGCTCCAAGTACTAATTACTCTAATGGATTAGGAATTGGGAAGGTTGAATTAGAGGAAGTGAACCCGCATATGCGTGGAGGGAAAGTGGAAAACCATTTAGGAAAAACCGCCCCCAGTTCACCCGACCGAGATTCAAACCTCGATCTCCCCGTCCTCAGCAGCCGAGCTCAACACGACAAGCGCGTTAGCCAACTACACTACAGAGGCGGGTAGTATGCTTTGTTTTGCAATTATACCAATTGATCCTGTGCTGGTGGTGTTGGCAGTTACTTTTCCTCAACCATCACTTGTTGCTGTGGTCTAGAAATTTCTCCTAATCGTTAAGAAATCCAATTGTATCAAATAACTACTAGTGTTCATATGTACACAGCCAGTCTCGATAAATAAAATGCTTTTTTGTATTAAAAATTTAGTGTAAAACTTGAATTGTATATTGTCTTGATGACTTAAAATAAATGAATATTTCAATACAGAGGTTGCAAATCATTGTAATTACGACATTGTTCATAGGTCTATGGAGAGTAACCTAGTTGAAGAATTACACTTGTACCCACAGCAATCAAATGCAGGACCTTTGTCTTAGCGTGTTAATGCTCTACCTACAACTGAATTATCTAGGATTCATCCAGTACGACCTGTTAGAGTTCAGCAATAAAATGAATGTTGAGGACAAATATTTGCACTGGTTTTATCAAATAAAACAATTAATTTAAAATAGATTTTCTCATTGGTAGGCCTAATGAGTTCACCCTCTACTTTCGACTATAAACAGGACATGTATATTTAATTTAAATAATTTAAATTAGTTTAAAAAAGACACCCGATCACAGGAATGGAACCCAGGACCTGTAGCTTAGCGAGCCAATGCTAGATACTATTGAGCGACCTATCCAATATGCATCCTGTGCTAAGAATCACTATTCACACATAGAATAAGGCTGAAACTGTAAGGTGTGTTAATCGTTGGCTACATTTGTGCAATCAATGGTGCCACAAGCTTTCAGATACCACAGCCACACGACTCGAGGGACTGTTAATCTGCCAAGTATTCAATACAGGATTGTAATAATAAAGCAAAATTTCAATGAATATGAACACAGGTCACATATCATTGTAGGCATAATTAAAGCAATGTTAATATAGGCCCTAGAGGGAACCCCAATTCAACTAATTTAAATTAATGTAAGGGACATGTTTTCTTTGTAAAATGTGTTTTGCTTAGTGTATAAAGTATATAACAAGCATTCTCTGGAAATGAGCGCGAGAACTAAGTCTAAACACAATAGTTAATTTTCTAAAGTGTGAAATATAGCCCTTAATTCTAAAATGGACTGCAGTCAACCAAACAAATACTCTGAAGTAATATTTTATTAAAAGTTAATCATTTTACTAAAGTTATTATACAAAGTTCCTTGAGACGTTTGGGTCATGCTTTTAGTCCAAATTGTAATTATTGTAGTTTAAACTGTATAAATGGTAACAAGGGTCTTTTAAATTTAGATTCTAAACTGGCAGTGTGTAATTAAATAATTAAATATAACGTATAAAGGATATTTATAAATTTTACTTACGTTACCAACTACTTTCAACTTGATGTATTCAGAGTTTGCATCACCTGGGCCGGCGTCAGGCTTCTGTTCCTGAAATTAAAGAAAATGTTAAATATTGACCTAACAATCTATTTTTAAATTAAGGTATATATCAACGCTTAGCCCATGTTTAATGTTTGTGATGAGAGCTTAAACAAATTACCTGGTTTTCAGACATTTTCTTAACACGTACAATGGATAGCACAAAAGCCTCAATATGGCGCCACAATATATCGTTCAGCCAAACTCATAGCCTTCTATATCAAGTTCTGACTACGGAAACTTAAGGTAGCTTATAAGAACGGTTTAACAAAATAAAACCCATTGAAGTTATTTAATAATATTAGTATCTGGTTGGTGAGTCTATAAATATCAGCCAATCAAAACATTTCTTTTAAACTGATGCCACACCGCCCAAAAAAAAGTTGAATCAAAAGTTTAGAAGGCATAAAATGATTACTGGAAATATTGATAAAAACTTTAAAACAAATAAAATTATGAATACTTATATTAATTTTGTAATAATATTAGTTAAAAAATCATCCAAATTAACAAAAGCATTAACTTTATGAGTAAATAAGAAAAAATATTTTATAAAAAATTAACAGATAGATATAGTTTTTTTTAGAAGAACTTATAAACTTTGAAATAAATTTAAAAACTCAAACATCAAAATTCATTATGACATTTGTTTTTAAATTGCATAATTAATATGTTCGAAGTAGCCCGTTTTGTTAGTTTTAACAAAAATAAATGTTAAAATAAAACCAAACACAAATAAAATGGCGCATTCAATGAACATTAAAAAATGTCTATAACAAAGTTAGGCCCTTTGAAACATTTTTGTTATTATTGTGTGTTAAATAACAGGAGGGTCTCGTTTATTTAGATTTCTGGGTGCATCCTGTCATGCTAGTTATAATTTTATATTTTATAAATATAATGATCAAATCTTTATTTTGTTATTAAAATAAATAAAAAATTAACTTCTGTAGCTCTATAAAAATAACAAATAAATTAAATGTCAGAAAATATTCAAGAACCTACATAGACTCCAATATCCTAGTAAGGCTAAAATTGTAAAGAAATCTAGTAATCATAAGTTCTCATTGTCTTCGTCTAATATTTACAGCCTGTGGCCGGGTCGGTTTATTAAAATGGTTCCAATTAATTCTTTCCTTTGTAGCATTGGACTTATAAGGGAGACGTTAAAAAACAAAACTATAGAAGAAACTTACAGCATTCACCTGTCGACGGGGCCTGCGTGGAACAACGGCTCAAGTCCTCCGGACGAACCTTCACTGTCCCGGGCTAACAAAACACTA
>CABFVX010006911.1:0-35611 GCA_902151425.1 Timema shepardi
GTTGACCCAGTTGGCTGTCCCAGTTAGCTGTCCCAGTTGGCTGTCCCAGTTGGTAAGTGTTGTTACAACGTAAGTTGTTACACCGTCCATAGTTTGGATGGGACCCAGTGTCATCAACATGACGCTGTGAGCAATATGCATATCAAAGGGCTGCATTCCGCTTCTCTTTGGTGTTTCGCTGGAGTACGCCATGCAGTAGCGGATTTAGGTTTGAGGACGCCCTAGGTCCGAGACGTTATGGCGCCCTTTTTTTTGTAACTATATATATATATATATATGTGTGTGTATATAAAATAATGAAAATAATAATAAGAAATCTAATTCAGGTATAAATTAAACATAAAATAAACTTTAAAATTTGGTCTTACAGTTTACAGAAGACCCAATCGATTTTTAATTTTAGTCATCTTAAAAATTGTGGCGCCCCTCAAAATTTGCCGCCCTAGGCCCGGGCCTCAGCCTAAATCCGCTACTGACGCTATGGGGTGTGGATACTATGTTTCTGGACATGCTCTAAACCAAACAATGTTCTGAATCACACGAATGATGGAAATGATGGGTAGCACCAATTATCGTGACCGAATGAGGACCAAGCTAAATTTATTCTCAAACAAATCCTTGTGTACAGCCACCCCCTCCAGCCCTTATTGTGACCGGGGTACAATATGAGGATATGATAAAAGTGTGGAACCGGTTTAAGGCGTCAAGGTTGCAATAGATTCGATTGTTTTTAATAGGGGAGAACAATGTTTGAATTTCAGCTGTCATCCTGTGCCTAAAAACCTATATTTAGCCACATAATGCAAAGGAGTATGAAGATATATGCCATTAAATTAATGGTGGTTTCTTACACCAAAGTGATATTACCCTAGTAGAGCTCAGAGCAAAAAATGAATCATGGGAACAAACAACTGGTTCATGCTCTTGTTTCATCTCTATCAAATTGGAAATACTAATTTTTGCACTTAAAAGACTAGGCAATCTTTCCTCTATAAAACTCCATGTTGTCAGCCTGCAATCAAGCTATATTGACTGAGCGGCCGCTGTCTGTTGGCGAAGAGGGTGTCATGTGGGCAGCACTAAAAGCCGTCCGGCCGTTAATTTGTTTCCTAGATCGGATCTGGAAGTGCCGGTTATCGAACCCGATACCTCTGGGTTCGTAGCCAGGAACTCGGAGCAGAAAGGCAGTTCATTTTTCCTCTACAGGAATATATGATATAAAACTGGTTTTAAAAGAATTTGGCATTTGACCCGTTTTTGCATCACATCCTTCAACTATAAATGTAGCAATGACAAGTTAATCCCAATTTAAAAATAAAAATACTAGGGGTTAAATAATATTTATTACTCAACATAAAATAGCCATAAAAAATAAATGAAGAGACATAAGAATTAATCTTGATACATGTAAGATACATTAGAATTAATCTTTTTCTCAAGCCTACATCTATATGAATCATTGATACAAATACAAAAATAAGAGAAATAAAACTCATAGTAATTTTTATTATGCTTGGTTAGCTTTCTTAGATTCAGATTTCTAGTTAAATTAAGAATACATCTTAAAAAAAATTGAATTAAATATTTCCCTAGTTAGAAATATTCAGATAATTCAAATCACCTTTAAAATAAAACTATGCTACATATAATTAATATAAACACAAAAAGCAAAGTTGCCTGTAGATATGCATAAAAAACACTTCTTAATACCTCAAAATCTCAAATTATCTTAGTAAAAAACTTAAAAAATATAATGAATACATAGAAAAATATATTTCAACATTTGTTTTATAGCATTAACAATGAGTAATCTTACTGTTAAAACTTCTGTCATTCTCCAAAAAATTGTTTGTCATTTTATTAGTGAGAACGTGATAATGTTCATATATTTAGTTTTCCCCTTTTACTTCAGTAATCCATTTTCTGGTGTAGGTGTTGAACGTCTTTGTTTTCTCCAACGTTCCCTAGTGTAGGCGCGAATTAACGTTTAATTGCAATCTGTTATTAATGAACCACTGTACTTTTAGCCATTACTATTATTTCATATTGAAGCTAATAGATCGGGCTACCAGTTCAATGCTCTACGACTATGAACAAAGCAATAAATAAGAAAATAGGTGAGTAGGGAAAATATTTGTTGGATAAAGAGTATACAAGTAGAAAAATGATTACCGGGTTTAGCAGATCACTCTACAAAAGACACACCAGGGAATGGGCAGGGGAAAAAAAAGCGTGGTTAGGGCATTAAGCTAATACTGCTTAGAGACAGCGACTTAGTCTCAAAAATAAGTGACTAATGAGCCTCCCATATAATCGAGTAAGCTTGAAATTATGGACAGTGTGGTCATGACATTCTGGTCGTGGTGACCAGTTCGTTAGTTTGACAGAATTTGTGACAACTGTTTCATTTCTAATTAAAAAAAATATCATTTATTGGAGAGGCATTTGATGAGAAGACACTTTTAACCACAAAACAGTATTAATACTAAAATATCACAATTATAAATGTTGTGATGATATTAAAACACTAATATTATAATTTCAATTATTTTTTATTTTTTATGACAATATGTTAAAGATAAGGCTATTATTTTAAGGCAATACGTTAAAGATAAGGCTATTATTTTTAGGCAAGACATTAAAGATAAGAATATTGTTTTAAGGCAATATGTTAAAAATAAGACTATTATTATTATTATTAGCACCGCGTCTTATTACCCGTTCGGGTTATACGCACTTACTCTAATGTGTAATGGTAGGGTGATTGTGAGATGAAATGGAGGACCTACAGTTTAACGTGGAATCCGAACCACGGTGGAGGCCTGGCATTCCCCACATTCACAAGATGTCTTGTCAGAGGTGAAGGAAGGGTTTGGTAATCAGATAAATATGTGTCGGGACCTGGGATTGAAACCCGGCCGCCAGCACAGAAGTCTGACACCTTAACCCCTAGACCGCCAGGTCACCAATAATAAGACTTTTATTTTATGGCAATATGTTAAAGATAAGGCTATTATTGCATGTAAGGACTGGAAGGTGTTCTTTGAGGTACCTTCAGTAAAGCTGGCAGACAAAACAAACTCTGTTCCGGTGAAATATCATTGTTAGCCTTTCTGTAGGTTTATATTCATTTGTTCACTCACTAGGCTTTATTCGTTATTCATTGTCAAATTATTAACTATTTCTAACTAAAATAGAATATTCTACAGCCCTAGTAAAAACTAACCATCACATCAACAATAATCAGTCAGATTAGTATTTTTACAGCCTTCTGTTACTATAACATTAATTAGGGGTTTTAAAAGAATCCCTTTGTTTGGCACAACAATTAAGTAATAGGAAATAAACTTCAATCACAACCTTGTAGGTCAACTCATAAAGTTGCTAAATTTACTTTCATATGTTTATACAACAAATAATTTTGCATCTGTAATAGAAAAATGGTGATCTTTAATAAAAGTTTACTACTATAGCCTACCTGATAAGTCAAGGCAGAGTTTTCTACAGAAATATTTTTAATTCATATTTCATTTTTACTAGAGTTGGGTCGAATCTACTATTTTAAAACTATGAATTTTGAATCAAAATCCGAATCTTGAGGAAATGATGAACAAAAGAGGAAGTCATTTGTGTGGATTTTAAAGGTTTATTTATTATTGAAAGTTCTAAAATGTGACCTTAGTTTGTCTTCCTTATAGCTTTGTATGTGTAACTTGTGTACTGAGTGATGCCACAAGCTCAGCCGATCAGAGGTCTTTCTCCATCTGGTGCTTTCTTTCTATTCTCTTTAGATTGAGTCTGAACTACCACTAAGTTGTAATAAATCTATAAAACCAATTACAATTCAAATATCCTTAAGGATTCAAGGGTTCCATCCCTAATTTTTACTTGTCGAGTGTTGAAATGAACAAGTGAAAGTATGAGGGAGAAGAGGGGGTTTGGATAATTGTGGTGAGAAAGTGCTTGTGTCCATGCAACAAGAATTTCGAGATTGTACCGACACTCTTAAATCCACCAAGAGACACAGTTAAAAAAAAACTAAAAAATTATAACAGTGAAAAGCAGGTGAAAAAAACTTAATCTTGAAATGGAATTATTTTTAGAGCTGGTATGCTTATCTCAACACTTTACAACTTAACAATCTGATCCCAGGTCATTTGTTTGAGCACTTCGATTAATTTTGATCCACACTTAGACAGAAAAAATTCAGGATTAGTAAATAAAATAAGTTAAGGTTTTGAAATAAAATAAATTGATTTGACCCAACTCTAAATTCTCAACAATCTATTATTAGTAACTGCAAGTCTTATTCAACCCGAATTATATTTTCTATTTGTAATGTAACTTCAAGACATTTTATCTTATTAATCAACTATCCTAATCAAAAATACTATCAGATTTCATTGTGCACACCTATACATTTGTATTAAATGAATTAAGAAATATGTTAGGTCTGTCTATATTGATGAAAAAATAATGAAAATATCATTCATTAAATCATTAGGAACAGTTACTAGGAAAAAAAAACACCTTTTTATTCATACTTACTATTAGCACCGCGTCTTACTACCCGTTCGGGTTATACGCACTTACGCTAATGTGTAAAGGTAGGGTGATTGTGAGATGAAGGACCTACAGTTTAACGTGGAATCCGAACCACGGTGGAGACCTGGGATTCCTCACATTCACAAGATGTCTTGTCAGAGGTGAAGGAAGAGTTTGGCAATCAGATAAATCTTTGCCGGGACCGGGGATTGAACCCCGGCTGCCAGCGTAGAAGTCTGACACCTTACCCTTAGACCACCAGGTCACCTTTATTCATACAGACCAGTTTGTACTTTTAAAGTTTTTGGTAAATCTAAGTGATTTAATCTTATTAGAAACTATGCACATTCAAATAGAACTATATGACATGTTGCAACACATTACATTTTATGAGTAAATCATGTGTTCTTACCGGATCCGAGTAAAAGTGTGGTACCATGTTATCCAGTACAGTGTGTAAACACTGTGTGTTGTCATCTCTGGTGTTGTATAGGTAGCCTGCATGTTTTTTTTAATACTATAATACTAAATGTACCCTTCTTTTACTTCTACAGGTAAATGAAGAAATGAAGGGTACAAACTTACTTTTATCCATCTTTTAGTTACTAGATATTTAAACCCTTGAACTTCCCTTTCTTTGTTTAAGCTCATTAGAATAGTAAGCCTTAAGTCTTAATTGGTCCCTTTAATCAGTCTGCTTAATAATATTGGTAACAAATGACCATATTAATTAAGTACTAGTCTTCTGTTTGCTATGTTCCTGGAAGTGCCGCTTTTTCCAGTCCAGAGCTGAAAATATTAAAACATATTTAATCATACATAATGTGTGCCCAAAAGTTAATATAAGCTTACAAATTGCAAAGGGTGACAATATTTTCCAACAATCACAACTAATCCAGAAAAACCAACAAATAAATGCCTCTCGTGTTGAAAAACATTATTTTAACTTAGATCGGCGCTATACCACTAGAGTAACTTTGCTTTGAGTTTAATAGATGAGGTTTATTCATCTGTTTTTAGTGGTATAGTGCTTAGGAAATATAAAATGGGCGATCAACCCCAAGATTAGTGAAAGATTGAACAAAGACTAGCTAGTACCATATTCTTAGTTAGGGGCTTGCGAAGCTTCAAAATTTCAACATTTGATTAAAGAGTAAAATTCTTGATTTGGAAATTATGAGGCTTTATATTTTGTGATGTTAACTAGATTTATCATTTTAAGATGAGATATATTAATTATGTTTGAAATATAGCATTTTATAAATTAGATTTTATACCTAAATTTACATAGTAATGCAAAGTATAATATTTTTATTTCAACAGTAAATATTTTTGTTATATAAACCCTCCACCCCCCTCCCATGGTGCCCAATTTAAAATGGAGACGTAATTCTAAACCAGATTAAAAATATTTTCTTCAATTTTTTTCTAAAAAATAGCCTAATTAAAAAGCCAATTAAAATTTTAAAAATCTGGCTTCAAGGTGCATTCTCCTTCTGTCCCCCTAGGTTAAAAATTTCAGATCTCTGCATGCCGTAGATTTGGCTGGACATCGCACATACACAAACATTTCCTTTTATTATTATAGCTTATTCAATCTGACCTTACTTTGAATCGAAATAATGATCTTTGTTTACTACTATTCTTGGTATTCGTTATTTCTTCCCCTTTTGATAACTTTTCCTTCCCTGCACCACTGATATAAACACTAAATTTAATGCTTTGATTTTATTTATTTGATACCTGATCTTGTACTATTTTGTTTTTGATCAGTAACGAATATGTCATTGTTCTAGTTCACTTAGTAAAAGTTTGCTGTTTTTTTAAAAAATTATTATTATTTAGCACCGCGTCTTACTACCCGTTCGAGTTACCCTTTTAGTACTAATTACGCTAATTAAAAAAAATATTATTTAGCACCGCGTCTTACTACCCGGTTATAAGCTCAAGTACTAATTACGCTAATGGATTAGGAATTGGGAAGGTTAAATTAGAGGAAGTGAACCCGCATTTGCGTGGAGGGAGAGTGGAAAACCATTTAGGAAAAACCACCCCCAGTTCACCCGACTGAGATTCAAACCTCGATCTCCCCGTCCTCAGCAGTCGAGCTCAACACAACTAGCGTGTTAGCCAACTACGCCAACGAGGTGGGTTGCTGTTTATTTAAATTGGCCAGTGTTTGAATATAATAGGTTGTATCCTAATACAAAGTACACACATAGGGAACACCCCATTAAGTAAAACCACTCTCACTCATTAGTTAATTTTTCCTTAAATTTTCAAGTCTAATAATATTATCAAGCCAGCACTTATACTCAAGTTCAAAATATTTATGCACTAGGTAATTTTAAATTCGCATGTTCATCTTTAGTCTATTGTGTTTATAGTACTGGATGACCCATGGTTTACTTTTTTTTTACTTGTCTGGAGTTCAGATTTTTTTAAATACCGCGTATTACTATTACTTTACTTATTTACTAATTACACTAATGATGTTAGGGATTAGAAAGGCTATATTTAGAGGAAGTGTACCCACATATGCATGGAGGGAGAGTGGGAAAACATTTATGAAAAACTACCCTCAGTACATCCGACCAAGATTCGAACCTCGATCTCTCTGTAATCTGCAGTATAGTCTACTGCGAGAGTAGAGCATTTCTGACCATGCGGCTACCGAAACGGGTTGTTTGCATGTGTGTGAAATATGCAGTAGGAGTGAGTAAGGAATCCGACAAATGGGGCAGTGTGTGCGGACATCTGGCCAATGTAATGTTAAGTTCAGCAACTGAGCAAACTGGTTGTTGAACGGAGAGTACAGGACATATATAAAGAAGGTATATAAATACATATCTTTTTATGGCCAGAATTATACAAATAGCTTAGGGTAAGACAGAATAGTGTTTACTTTGATGCAGAGCTTTAGTAAGTACATCTCATAAAACAAGTTTTAACTTTTTTTTTATCTGATAGTAGAGAGAAGTTATTGGGAGGTTATCACCATATAATCATCTCTTCTCCAGAACGGAAAGAAATTGAAGTGGCGTACTTAAATATTTGCAAGTTGAATCATAATTTGTTACTATCACAAGTTTAACTAAACACTAATATTATTTATTTAGTTAAAATAACCAGCTAGTTAATTTTAAAACTATTTTCTTTACATTTTTAGTATTCCTCAATTCATTCTCAGGATTTTTTTCCCCCAAATTTTTATTGAATAAAAAAATGTATCTGCATAAGGTAGTTTTAGCATAATATATATTTAGTGAGCGCTTGACTTGATCCAATATTAGGAAGATTTCTACTAACTTAGTTTAACTCGAATTAAAATAAGCCTCGAGTATGCTAACACCTTATGTCTAACACATTACAATTCATTCGTATACCTTGTTTACCCAGAACACTATGGCGTAGCTAGTAATATTGAACCATGATGTAATTGGTCAAGGTAGGTATGCTAACTTTAAGGGTAATAAAAGTGTCCATCTATATTATATTGGGGTTATAAAATTATCTTACCTTGACAGTCATATGAACAATAACGTTTTGGCTTCATTTTCTCTTGGACGCATCTTTTACATTTTTTAAATGCTTTTGGGGATGGCTCTTTTTTATCACAATAGTCGCATTCTATAAAAAAAAGTACCATACATATTTACAAATAAATAAACTCTTCCCATGCATTTACTAGCATTTTAGTTGATAATGGAAGAATTTGTGTTTGTAGTTCTTTCCTAAAATAATTGTAGAAAATCTGTACATAAGATTTGGAACACTTCAGGCCATCAATTGAAGTTTAACTTCATTTTATATGTGAAAAAACTTAATTTTGGATACTGTTTCTTGTTTTAACAAATTTCGCTGGACAAATAACATTATGATAATGATGATGATGATGATGTCAACAATAATAATAATAATAATAATAATACACATTAAAATAAAGGTCTCAAAGTTTACAATTAAAATAACAAAACAGATTCAAGTAATTTCCATCTTCAGCAGAAGAGGGTAGTGTAGTTCGTACATGCCCAAAAAAGTCTGTGTTTTGCTGTGTTATTTAAGGTCTACATTTTTCTGGTAGCTGTATAGGCAATGTCCTTTTACCCTTAACTCAATGCTCAATGTTTATTATATACAACCATTTTTTCCCTTTGGTTGGTAAAATAAATAAATGAATGCAAAGTAAAAGAGAGTATGATTGAGACAAAAGACTGTTTATGATAAGAAAAAAAAAATGAAGTTATTTTAAAATGTTTGTTAATGAAATAGTATATTTTAATTTTTAATCTTAATCCTCCTAATAACTTAGTCCAGTGTTGCGCAAACATGCCAAGGCAGTGAATTATGTGCGCTGTCTACATTTCTTACTTACTAATATATTAACTACATCAGACAAAATCAAAAGTTTTCATGCGAAGTTAGAAATATGCTTTACCCCCCAAATTACTAATGGTTTGAACGAAATGTTTTCAAATATTAAAGAAGTGGAAGAGAAAGTTTTCAAATATTAAAGAAGAAGAGAAAAAACTTAAAACCTTTAATTTTGGAACATTTAAAGTGGCTTGAGGAATAAATTAGTCTAGATATTTATATTCCTAATTATGATTTAACATACAAAAGAGAGAGGTGTTGTAAACTTCAATTATTCATTCCCTTCGATTTCGATTCAAAAGTAAAATTTTGAAGTCGACATTTACGAAGCAGCTTCACCAAAGAAATATTCAAAATTAAAACACACATTTATGCTTTTTTATTCATTTTCTGCTGTTATTTAAATCATTAATTAGTGTTTACATTAAAAAAAATCTATAATATTTAAATTACATTTTGTGATAATAACTTAATTTATCATTTCAAGACGAAATATATGACTTATGTTTGAAATATAGAATTTCATAAATTATATTTAATATATAGATTTACATAGTTATGCAAAGTGTTATAATTTTATCAAGCATTAAATATTTTTTTAAATATTCAAACTTCGATTTGTCTTCCGGTATATTTCATATAATTCGACTTCGCTTTGAATTGAAAAAGCGGACTTCGCACATCCCTATTGTAAAACCATTGGAATGGGTGCTTAACAAGTTTGTTGCTGCCAAGGCACTTACCTGAAACAAAACAGTGGCCAACAGACCCAGTTTAGGTTTTTTAAGTATACTGCGAAAAAAGTTTGCAGAAAAGTGACTTTGTCAAATATTAATATTGTTTTAAATTAATACGCTTAGTTGGTTTTGGTGGAAAATACACTCTAAAAGATATTAAAATCTGGTTCAGAGAAGTTTATCATACATACTTTTTGATTTAATAGCAGCTGCCTCCGTAACTGTGTCGTTAACTTCTTTGGCTTCTTTCTTAATTTCTTCAGATTTCACTAAAATAAGAATGAGTATAGGATTACAAAGACATAAGAATGGTTAGTTGGTATAGAGCACTAGGATTAGTTTGGGGGTTGTCCATAAATTATGCCATGCTAAATTTATTTACCCCTTCCTTGCCACCATTTGTGAACCCCCTTTTAATATTACATCATAACATCATGCAAACTCTCCCCTCCCCTTTTATTTAAATATTATTTTTAATTGTAGGGCTTGTATAAGCCTTTTATTGAAACATGTTTGCCAAACTTGATGATCGAGGTTGATCGTTGTTTGTTAATACACGCGTGCAATTGAATTAACACAAAAACCCACCTCGGTGGTGTAGTTAGCTAACGCGCTAGTCGTGTTAAGCTCGACTGCCGAGGATGAGGGGATCGAGGTTTGAATCTCGGTCGGGTGAACTGGGGTGGGGGGGTTGTTCCTAAATGGTTTTACACTCTCCCTCCACGCAAATGCGGGTTCAATTCCTCTTAATTCAACCTTCCCAATTCCTAATCCATTAGCATAATTATTAGTACTTGAGCTTATAACCCAAACGGGTAGTAAGACTCGGTGCCAAATAAAAATAAAATAAATAAATTAACACAAAACGTTAACCAATATGCTTAGTTGTAATGTGGTGTCACACATTATCTGACTCCTCTCTCTCGATATGCATGTTTACGGGCAGCCAGCACATTTAGCTGAAGAGATTTTTCTTTAAGATAATTGTTATTATTGCTATAAATATGTGCAAAGCTTTGGAAATATTATTGCTTGAAAAAGATTTGTTAACTTAAAACAAACATGTAATACTCGCATGTGACTAATATGTAATTTTGTTTGAAAATATATTCTTTTGGTGTTTAAATATTTTTTCGCCACATATTGCAACCCATTTGGGTTTATATGCATATGTACTAATTACATTAATGTTCTTGGGACTTGGAAGGTTGAATTTTTAAGGAATTGTACACACATTTGGGTGTAGGAAGAGTGGAAAATCATCCTAAGTACACCTGACTGGGATTGAACCCTGATCTCATCTTCGGCAGTCTAGTTTATTGTGAGAGTAGCACCTTGGACTATGTGGCCACCGAAGCGGGTTTTTGGCGTTTAAGGCCAACTAACTAAATTATCAATTATATATATATATAAAAAGTTTTGATACGGCTTTAAAAATAATTACTGTAGCTTAAGGATATAATAAAAAATTGCAGTCTTTACTACATCCTTGGATATTATATTTTGTGTACTGGATCTTACTGCTTGTCCAGGCTATCAATATATTTACACTAGTGGGGTGGGGATGAGGAAGGTGGAATTTGGGGTAAATGCACTCTCATTTTCATGGAAGGAATATGGTAAACCATTTAGGAAAAACCATACTCAATAAACCCGGCCACGATTCGAACCCGTAACTCATCTGCTACCAGCAATACAATCTATTGTGAGGGTGAAACCTTGGATCATTAGACTATGGCCTAAATATAAATAATAAAACATACTAAATACCTTCTGAATTTATATTCATTTGGTCTGTAGTCTTCTTTTGACAATTCTTGGATTTCAGTTTCTCATCACTATTACCATAGTTACATTTATTTGCACTAGTTTTTGTGTTTGTTTTGTTCACAAATGAACTCTTTTTCTTATCTCCCAGTTTAGGCTTTGGTGAATCTTGAGTTTTAGATTCGGTTTTTTCCATCTTTTTGTTTGCGTCATTGGAACCACCCAGCAAATTATAATTCTGAATCTTGACTTCAGGATGTGGGTTAAATTGACAAAGGTCTACTGTACGTCTCATCTCACCAGTGATGAATTCTAAACAATAACACATATATATTTATAAAAATGTTCCGAATTGGGTTTTATTTTTAGAGTAAGGCAAAATCAATCTAATTTTTACATGAACTAATTTTAAAATAGGTAAAATTAATCATAATGTATTTTATAGTTGAGGTAGTTCCAAAGCATGGTTTGCAGGATAGTAATGATCAGTATAAACATATTTTGATCTAGTAGTATAAAAAAACAAAAACTATTTACAAAATTAGATGTATTCATAATTTGTTAATTAAGGATTTACACATAAGCATGGAAATGAAGTTTGTAAGAAGCATGTTAGCTGTAACAAGAAGAAACAGGATAAGAAATGATGTTATATGGGAAAGAGTTTGGGTACAGGGAGTATATGAGATAGTGGAGGAAGCAAGACTGAGATGGTATGGACATGCAATGAGGATGTTGGAATACATGAGAGAGTAGAGGAAGCAAGGTTGAGATGGTATGGACATGTCATGAGGATGTTGGGAGTACATGAGATAGTAGAGGAAGCAAGACTTACATGTTATGGCCATGTCTTAAAACTAGGACAGACACAACATCCAGTCCCTGGCCGTTAATTCAGCGCTGTGAAAGGGTAAACCCATATTTTCATCATTAATTTTCGGCCATGCTGAGAATTGATCCCGAGACCTTTAGCTCAGTAGACAGACATACTACTGACTGAGCTAAGTTGTCAAATAGGAGCAGATAACAGCAAGTAAATTGGTGAGCGATGAAGAATGAATGTGAGTAAAGGAGGAAGAATGGTGTAAGGACAGTGGCCAATAAAGGCATTTTACAAAACTCACCCGGCCACAGGAAGAAAACAGTTGATGATAATAATACACAATCACATTATTGGGACTTAATACACGTAAAGTTAAAGACAAACCGGGTCATTGTGCTTGTGGATAATTCTCTGTTGGTTTAAACATTTGATTTTGAGTGTCTTTAGGGCATATTACTTATTTTTTATAAGGATGGACCCTTGAATCTTTAATGATATTAGATATTCAAGACTAAAACTCCCCAAAAAAGTTTGTTTTTCAATTTCCCAAGGGAAATCAATTTATAGCTTTAATACTGCTTATTGGTTGTTTATAACTAATTATGAATATAAAACAAATTTAGCAACTATTCCCCAGACTAGTAATTTAGCATGAATGTTAAAACAAATTAATTATAAGAAATAATGTTAACATTTAGTTACCATTTCTATTTTTTATTATTCAATTATATTTATATTTCCTCTTATGTTCATAATTTATTCCAAGAATTTTATTTGGATTGAAGATTCTGGATTATAATTAGTAAAATAATGAATATAACAGGGTGTCCAGCCAAACTACATTTTAAAATTCCCTGACTTTTCCAGAGCCAATAGATTTTTTCCAGACCACTATACAGCCTAATAAACATGTAGGCCTATATGAAGGGTTAAAGAATGTCTGGCTAAGGCAATGAGTGTTTGCGATCCAGCCCATGGGTTATACAAAAAATTTCATTTACATTATTGTTTACGTATCTATGTAAAAATATTGAGTTATTTTAATGTTTACATTACAGATAACTAGATATTAAGAAACTGCTAGAAAGTAAAAGTATAAAACATACAGCGCAATCATAATATTTAAACCAAAGTTAAATAAAATAAGGAGGAATGAAACTTACCTGACATAATGTAAAGGAGAGAGAATTTACTCAGGTTAAGGTGGTCTAGTGGTTTTAAGAGTTTCTAGCTACAGATTCAGAGGTCCCAAAGATTGATCCCTGGCTGGATTTTCTGAGAACCGAGGTCAACTCAGCCTCTCAAGGACAAACCCCCTCAATCCCCAGAAGTTGGCACTACTCTTCGACAGTAAGCGGGAGCCGCTCGGTCAGTATAGTTCACTTGTGGGCAGGCGCCATTGAGTTTGATTTTATTTAAGTTATTTGTAATGTAAAATAAGACTGCATCTTCTTCCATGGTTCACTTCACATAAATACTACTGGTAAACAAATTACCTTAATCACACTATTAATAATTTGCATATAGTTTTATTCAAGTGCAGCTTTGAATAATTATGTTTGTTAAAGAGTTTCGAGCTTTAGTAAAACACAGGATAGGCCCTTTAGCTCAGTCGGTAGCGTGTCATCTTCCTGAGCTAAAGGTCACGGGTTTGATTCCAGACGAGGCCGAAAAATGTATCATTGAGCACATAAAATGTAAATACAAATTAAGATTGTTAGGACGCAATAAGTAAAATAAGTCATAATGATAGAAAAAATATGTGTTTCATTAATAATAAAAAAGATTAAATTAAAATAAGTCCTTGTCTAAAAAAACAAACAAAAATAGTTTTTATAATGAAACATAGTAAAATAGGCACTATTGAATAGTTTGTTTGGGAAATATTACACAATGCAAAGCAGCCAATTAGAGACTTTTTTAAAATGTCTACAGTCTATAGGAGCACATACACATCATCTACAAATTTAAAAGTTTTATGTTCACCAGACAGTTTCTATTTTTTTAAAGCTTGCATCTGATCTTCAATTAATGCAACTTCTCTAGTAGCTTCTTCCATTAATTTTCTTTTTTTTTCTTCTAGTTCTTTTAGAGCCTTTGCTGCTCTCTTTTTCTCATTGGCACATTTTTGGGTTTCTTCATTTTCCTGTTGCTGTCTCTGAAGAGCTTCTTTGTTGCGGGAATGTGCATTACGCACAAAATGAATCATTTCTTTAGATATAACGACTGCCTCCACTCCTCCTGCAGCAGTTACTGCATCAAAAATGTGTCTCTGTGCAATTAGAGATTCTGCTTTTTGATTCTCCACAATACATTCCTTGTTTATAGAAAATCCTCTCTCCAGGGCAGCATTGCCATGTGAAATAATTAAAACAATCTTGAGGAAAGCTTCCAAATGTTCAGTTTCAGAAAAACTGTGTGTTTCAAAAAGCTTTATCCAAAAGTGGTCAAGGCGAGTTTCAATTCTGTTAAAGGTTTTGAAAGTATCTTTAACAGCGGGTATAGAACAAAATTGTTTAAATTCTCGATCAACTTTATCAGCTGTCATACCTGTGAGCCAATTATATGCCACATACATTTGCAAGGCATCAGACAAGCGTTTATTGGCAATTTCCGTTCGAATAGCTACTGCAGGGTCGAAGCATGAAATTGACTTTGTCAATTCGTAGTTCAGAGGTGACCGTATCATAATCTTTGATACAAATGCTTGCAAACATTTACGGCACTCCGTACGAAACTGCAATAAGTCACGATCTGGCACACAATTCAATTTTCGAAGGGCATCCTTAGTGGCGTATCCAATATCAATCTCCTTATCAAACAACAAGTTTTCTTTTTTCAAAATATCTATTTTAGAGACTGATGTTGATAATATTTCAGGTTTGACAATTTTTTCCATTGCACGCTTAACCAAAGTAGTTAGGGCATTGTACAGAAAAGGTCCAAGAGGATCATTTGATTGAAACTCCCTTAAAAAAGGCTCTATGTCTGATGCTAAGCTCTGAAAAAAAGCTAGTTTCGGGCCTAATAGTTTATCTTTCAAAGCTTCTGAAATTACTTTGAAGCTGTTACATTTAGGCTCATTTTTACCTTTTACTTCATTAACAAACTTCAGTACATTTGGCAGGATTATAAAGGCTCTTTCTGCGACTTTAGCATTCTCTAACCACCGTATTGCACAGAATTTTAAAGGAAAAAGTGTGGACCCTGTAATGGCGATATAATCTGCTCTTCGAGCAGGCACAGCTTTCCACAGATTATACAGTGCCCGCAAAAATTCAACCAGTTTCCAATCGGTGGCCTTGATACCTCCTTTAAATGCACAATGCAGTGTATGTAGTCCACAACTACCCATATCTAGGAGTTTACCGTTTTCCGGGCAGACATCAAGCAATTCACTCTTTAAGTCCCTTAAAAATTTAATATTTACATTTGGGCCATCCATTCCTACTTGCACAACCTTTTTTTAGCTCCACGTTAGCTAAACCATTTTTGAATGCTGTTAATAAATCAGATGATGTAGTATGACCTAAGAAAACAGATGTTAAATATCTAGTTGAAACTTCCCCCTTTGAATTATTCCAAAACCTCACTACAATGTCCATTTGTTGTTTTTGAGGCTTTCATCAAACCCTACGACCATATGATTAGTGTGAGACAGTAATGTTTTCACTTCACGCTCAAAATAAGGTGCTAATCCACGCTCAATCACATAAGCCGCTATTGTTTTTTGAAGCTGCATTTTACTTGCTATGGCACTGTCGGGAGACATTTGCTTAAATAATGAGATTCCACTGGCAATTGTTCTTAATGAACTATGATGTATTATACATTGCATACACCATAATATTTCTGCCTTTGTTACACTTTCCCCAAGAAGAAAAGATTGTAGTGTCCGTGACCTTTGTTGTGTCTCTTCTGTTACTAAATTACCACTACTTTCGCCTACACTAGATACTGTACACACGGCAGATTTAGGGGAAATATTACCTCCAACTAATGGCTTCGGCATACATTCTGAAATAGATGAGCTACTTGTTGCAGTTTCAACTACACTTCTACACTCTGGGGGGCTCTTTTTTAAGAATAGTTTAAGTGAAAGGGTACCCTTTATATTACTTTCTGACGTTTTATGTCTTTTCCCTGCCATGTGGCTTGTTAGGGCTTGTTTTCCCATGTTGCTTAAACATATTTTCGTTCTGCACAGAGAACAAATGACAGAAAACTTGTCGTCAGGTGCCTCTTGAACCCATGAAAGAGCTGGATCCAAAGAGGATTGAATGAAGTTTTCTTAAACTTGGACATTGTGTTGCAATGAGGCCTAGTTCACACTCTGCTTGGGTAACCTGTTGGTGCATAAAGCATTAAACGCTTTAGAATGCTGTGAAGTTTAAGTATAGTGAAAATACATAGAGACTGTTGATTTTTATAAAAAGGAACATCTAGAAAACATTAACTTTTTGGAGTCATTATTGATCAAATGTTTCTACTTACTAGGCCTATATTTAAAATATGTTAAGCAAAATTATTTGTTTAGTTATACCTATATTCAGCTTAGTAGGCCCTAAATCTAACATAGGCCTACTTTTTTACAAAAAAATCTAAGGGAGAAGGAACAAAAACGAGTAGGAGCTTAAGTTAAATTTACTAGCGTTTAGTTTAGCAGGATGGAAAATCCACTTTTAATAGGGCCTAAGCTTACCCTCCTAAGAGCTACATTGAACAATTATTATATTATGCAGTAAACACCAACATGTGCTAAGTTATAAAAGTTATTTGCCTAAATCAAGCTAGCCTATACGTAACACTATCCCTTGAAGTAGAAGATAAAGTCGATAAATATCAGCCCAGGCCCTATATTATATTATTGCTATTAAAAAATAGATTGATTTATCCTAAAATTATTGTAAAAATAAAATTTGTAGGCCTATAAAAAAATCA
Source organism: Timema shepardi (assembly GCA_902151425.1). Taxonomy (NCBI): domain Eukaryota; kingdom Metazoa; phylum Arthropoda; class Insecta; order Phasmatodea; family Timematidae; genus Timema; species Timema shepardi. The sequence continues at coordinate 17,188 of CABFVX010006911.1, forward strand.
TCAGACTTTATATATAAAAAAAGCTATAGGCCTAGAGCCTAGTCCTATTTAGTTTCTGTTAACTTGTGGGGACGGTCTCTTAATTGCTACTAAAACCTTTCTCGTAAATATATATTTACTAACAATCCTAGAAAACTAGCAACTCAACATTAATAAAAATAATAGCATTGTATTATACATTGTTGAATCAAAGCTAGGCCTAGTTACTTACGTTTTAGTTTAGATATTCATCCTGGTAATTTAAACACTTGTTCCCTTAAGAAAAAACTGAACACGACTATAGTTTATTTAAATTGAAAAATAAATTAGCGTCTACTTAAAATAATAACCTACATGCTATGCCCAAATATTTGAAGCGGTAATCAACCCGCGGAAAATTAAAAGAACGCATGAGCGGGAGTTTACTTAGACACTAAAATAAACTAAAACATAATAACTATATTCTTGGTTTTCAAGCTTTTATTAAGTAGGATTATATTGAGTCACTAAAATTTAGATCAAAATAACTTAACACGAACACAAAACGTAACACGATGTCTACAGTTGTAGGCGTTTTCCTTCGTCTCAAAGGAATTCTCGCGCATGCGCAGACATAACTTAACTTTGCCTAAAGGAACACGGAAAAGGTTTCTTCATGGGGAATGAATCCTCGCGCACGCACACGCACACACACACACACACACACATACACACACAGGAGATTTAAGCTTCTCGGCGCGTGCGCATAGCTTTGGCTAGAGTGTGTAGGGGTGGAAAGAAGACACATGTTGACCTTGATAATAAAATGCCGTCTACGCCGTATGTGTTAAAAATGATCCAGTGTGTATTGACTGAAATAAAACAGTTGTTTTTACTTTTGTGAGCCAAAATGTGTGAAATTGTTAGCATCATGTAAAAATTCCAGAAATTTAATTAAATTCCCTGACTTTTCCCTGAATTTTCCCTGACCAAGCAAATTCCCTGACATTTCTCGGTTTTCCAGGTCGCCGGACACCCTGTATAATTCAATTCAATTGATTGAATTAAAATTTGTGAGTTAAGAGACTCAAGCGTTTCACACATTACTACTAGAGATATGTAAGTGCAAAACCCCTGATCAGGAGATAAAATAACCTGAGTCATCAGAAGACAAACCTTTCATAAATAGAGACGGTATGTCACCGCTTTTCTCAAAAACAATGAATCCCATACACCAATCTTTCTTAAGACCCAGAATTTCCGGAAAAATGACACGAGTGGGGAGGAATTGTTTGAGATAAGTCATGCTGCAAACAATATTCTTAAAGTTGGCCCGAATTTCGGGTAGGGCACTCGTCCACATCGGTGGAGAGTCTGTTCTGATGGCATCTAGCAAGATCACACCTGCTTCTACCTGTCAAAAGTGATACAAATAAACAATCAAAATAAAATTTAGGTCTAAGCTTGTTTTTATAACATCTTTATGGAAAAAAAAGAGCTAAAGATGACCATTAGGAGTGTGCAAGGTCCAATTTTTCAATTGGAATCAAGTAATATGAGATGTTCCAGAAGCCAAATTGAAGTTTGAATATTAAAAATAATAATTAATTTTCAATAAAAATATCATACTTTGAATAGCAAAGTAAAATTAGGTATTGAATAAAATTTTACAAAATGCCATATTTCGAACATAATTAATGCATTTGGTCTTAAAATGATAAATTAGGCCTAAGCTACTATCATAAAATGTAATTTATTTAATTAATTTAGATTTGTTACACTAGTTTGTGATGGAAATAACAGCAGAAAATAAAAACAGATAAAACAAAAAGGTGTGTATTACTTCAATTTTTTTTTTTTGCAAAACTTCGTAATTGTTGAATCCAGAATTCTAATTTCTAATCAAAGTCAAAGTGAATGAATGTATGAGATCAAGTCGAAGTCTTAAAAGCTTTGCACACACAAAGGGCAGTATGCTAGAATGTATAGTGAATGCTTAGTGGACCGATAGTGTGGTCCCGGTCACCCTTTTAACCCATGATAACATAAATTAGCCCACGATAGTGTCCATAAAGCATTCACTTAGTCAAGTTCTTGTATACAGCCCCTAGTTTTTTTTATAAAGGCTAATCATGACTTTTATTTTATTTTATTAAGAGCTATATAGTCAATTGTAAGCAATTAAAAAAAAATGGGACAGTAATTTTCAGGGTTGGACCCATGAGCTCTTTTACAAATATGGCAGACCACTGATAGTAATATATATATTTTTTTTCAATATCAACAAAGGTAAGAGGATGTGGATGTGATGAAACACATTATTTTTTGAAAAAAAAAACAAAGCAAAACAATATTATTATTATTATTATTATTATTAGCACCGCGTCTTACTACCCGTTCGGGTTATACGCACTTACGCTAATGTGCAATGGTAGGGTGATTGTGAGATGAAATGGAGGAACTACAGTTTAACGTGGAATCCGAACCAAGGGGGAGGCCTGACATTCCACACATTCACAAGATGTCTTGTCAGAGGTGAAGGAAGGGTTTGGTAATCAGATAAATCTATGCCGGGACCGAGGATTGAACCCCGGCCGCCAGCACAGAAGTCTGACACCTTACCCCTAAGCAAAACAATAAAAATATACTGTGAAAACCATTAATAATATCTTCTTTAGGCTGGCCTTTCATTACAGGGTTGAATTCAACATTGAAATAAGACTAGGTTAAATAAAATGTAGAGTTGGGTTGAATCCACTATTTTATGAATCCAAATTTCCAATTTACCTTTGAATCCCAAGTTCAAATCCAAATCTTGAAAAAAATTATGAACGTAAGAGGAAATATAAATATAATAGAAAATACAATTATTAACTAAATGAAGGATAGATAGACCTTGAATCATTAAGGATATTCGAGATTTGAGGATTCGAGAAAATTTCTGATTCAAGACCCAAATCCTAGATTTTTTTATTTCTTCGATTTTCCAAGTGAAAAGTTTTAAAGCTTCACTACTTATTGGTGGTTCAGAACCAATAATAGTTATAGGACGAGCTTAACAACCTGGCCCCAGAACAGTAATTTAATATTTAACTGAATGAATGAATGTTGTAATAAATGGATAAGAAAAAATGTTAATGTTGGGTTATTTTTTACACTACTCCATTATATTTATATTTCCTCTGAGGTTCAATATCCTTTCAAAGATATTAATAATTCTAAAGTAAAACAAAGATTCAGATTCGTAAAATAGTGAATTCGACAAAACTATAATATTTTTGATGATTTTACTATGAAAATTGATGAAAATAAACTCACAAGTGTAAATTTAATCAATAAAGCCCACCTAGGGAAAGAGGCAAAATGTGGGAAGAATCTAATACACGAAGGTGTCACATTTTTCCTCCTTCTCTAAGTGGGCTTTCTTAATTAAATTTACACTTAATTTATTTTTATCAATTTCCATTATTATAAAATTATTTAGTCACTGAACCACCTAATCTTTTTAAAAACATTTTTGATGATTTATAAAAATAGAACTCACAATTAGGTTTGCCAGATTGTTGACTAAGCCGAGATGGTTTGTAGGACAATGTACAAGGACATTTAAGCTGAGAATCCGATGAAAGTATGTGAACAAGGTGAAAATTTGTAGAGCATGCTCCAAGCTATACAGCCGACATTTTCCTCTGACGTTGACCAAGAACCATGGAACTTTCCAGGCTGTTAATAGAATACAGATAGTTTATTTCAGATTTCCTGCATGGCTGAAATGAGCATTGCCAGATTTAAGGGGTAGCGATTGCCCCGGGGCCCTAAAAAAAACCCCCACAAAAAAGGAAACATGAATTCTAATTTTATATTGTAAATGTCTTCTTGTTTTGTGGCTACAATAATATTCTTACAGTGTGAAATCAAACAGTCGTTTAATTCTGACCTTCCCTCAGAAATACTATGATGTAATTTAAATAGGTACATAGAAGCCTCCATATATGTAAATCTGACACTGAACATAATTATGCGTTTTGTTATTTTATGCTTGGTGTGTTATCTCAAGTGTTTATATTTCAACAATAATTTAGCCAACTTTCAGGCAAAATAAAAAGGCTATGTTAAATAATATTTTTATATGTTTAGAACATACACTACCGCCACCAGTAACAAGTAAAATAATTTGATGTCTTATTCTGGTAGTAATACATTTCAAATCCCCCTTCGGTAAATTCACAGTCCAAGGCAATACTCTCGCAAGAGACTAGACAGCTAGGTCATGGTTTGATCCCGGTTGGGTGTACTACTGAGGGTGTTTTTTTTCCTAAATGGTTTCTCACTCTACCTCCACACAAATGCGTGTATACTTTCTCTAAATTCAACCGTCCTCCTCCTTTGACCATTAGCATAATTAGTACAGAAGCGTAAAATCCAAATGGGGTAAAAAAACAAAATAAACTTTACAGCAAATAAAGATAGAGTTGATTTTCCTGCCTAAATTTTTCTATTTATTATATATCTCTGAATTTTGGTGGACTGGATAGAACTATATGGCATAGGTTTGTAACTTTCTAATGCCATATAGAAAGTAAATAAACAGTTAACAAAAACTCTTACCCTTCATGCAATGATCCAACAGTTTTGCAAAATAGTCTATATTTGTGTTGCAAAGTTCATCAAAATACTCCGACATACTATTATCAGTTGCAGCAAGCCATGATACGTCATTGGTATAGTTAAGTAAGTCATTGGCCCAAAGCCACAACATAAACTCTGATGACTATAACAGATAAAATGAAACATAAGGAATGAATCCTTAAAAGTATTCAAGACCCGAAAAAACTTTGGATTTGAGGTTAATAAATGATATATGTAGCCTTCATTTATTCTAGAAAGTATTCACTTGATGGATTAAACCATGCCCTTATCTTATGAGTTATGGCATTGTGGAAATATACAATCTAAGTAAAACATATACTTTTCAGGATAAACGGGGTGTACATATTATTTTAAAACTTTGAATTTACTTTTTTTTTTTAAATAAAGCTTTTATGATCTTGTAGTGGCTTGGATCTACATAGCTACAAACATTTAATTAAATGTGAATTCAAATTATAACAAAAAATATTATAATTTAATTACGATTTAAATTTTGTATTGCGACTTAAGGGGGAAAAAAACAAACACTTGTAGATTATTAGTCTCTTATTCTTATTCTTATGCTTATCATCTTCTTAGATTAAAATTAGGTTTTAAGATTAACAGGTAAAATAAAATTTCAAAACAAAGAAAATAGATTAGCATAATTTCTAATAAAATTAATTTAAAGCAATATCAGAGCCCTAACCCACCTCCGAAAAAGGGTGTGTAGTGCCAAACTTTGACAAGTACACCCTGAATATAATCTTAAGAGGAATTATATTTATCCACGAGCATGACACAATCTCGGCGATTCCGCTTCTCAAAGAGTAAAATGGTGAGCCTTGGCTAGGTCCAGTAGGATTCATGGATTCAGTGCTCCACTTCTTGAACCGTAACTGCAGCCAGACGATCCGTAGCGAGAGTAACTCTACCATCCTATCTGCTGCGGATGTGTTACCCATCTCTTGACACTTCTGCAGGGCTGCCATTTCCTCTACAAGACTGCAAAGAATAATATTAAGGATGAATTCTTGAATCCTTAAGGAGATTCAAAATTATTTATTTCCATTAATTTTTATTTAATGTAGACATTTTACTAACATTTATTTGATAGCTCTTATACCGTTTATTGATGACTCAGATCCAACATAATTAGATGACAAACTTAACAATCAAGAGCCAAGAACATTTATTTATCCCTTAATTGAACAGATGAGCACTATATATATATTTAGTGTAGGACATATATAACCGAGAGGGCCATAACATCCAGGTTATCACCTTATGTTTAGATTATTAGCTGCTCTGTCGGCACAGAGCATTGCCCAGGTTATACCTGTGGAGGTTGTCTGTCATACCCGTAATGAGATGATGTGATGATGGTTATTATAGAGGTGTGGAGCCGGGGTGAGTCTTAACCTAACTAGAGCCTAATTTACCAAACCCTGGTGACCAGCGGGACAATTCCCATTAAGGGAAAAATATCCAAGGTACCAGCCAGGAATCGAGCCGAGGACCCCTAGGTTTGTAGCCAGGTGCACTGACCACTACACCATGGGGCTGGTTAGTGTTGTAATGAATACATTATGGTAAAAAATATTTCTGAAGCAGAACCGTAGTTCAAATATTTAAAAAAGTTACCCGGTGGATAAAAGTATTATGTTTTCTATAACTATGTAAATTTAGTTATAAGGTATAATTTACAAAATACTATTTTACAAAGATAATTAATATATTTGGTATTTAAATTATACATTAAGCTATTACTATAAAATGTAGTTTAATTATTTTACATTTTTTTAATGCAAAAACTAATTTATGATGAAAATTAAAGCAGAACATGAAAATAACAAACATAAATATGAATGTGTGTTTTAAATTCAAATTTTTCTTTGGAGAAGCTTCGTACTTGTCGAATCCGGAATTACACTTTCGAATCAAACAAATATTTGAAGCAAAGTTGAAGTTTTCGAAGCTTTGCACACCATTACATTTAGTTACTATTTATATTTTCTAGAACAACTTAAGAATTAATGTTATAAAGTTGTATATGTTTACCAATTATTTTTTAATTTGTATAGTTTTAATTTAATTTAGCACCATGCCTTACTACCCATTTGGGTTATACACATATGCACTAATTGCCCTAATATTTTGGGGTAGAGGATGGTTGAATTTAGATTACACCTGGCCGGGATTCAAACCCCAATCTCCCTGTCACCGGCAAGATTGATGCCTTAGACCATGCGGCCACCAAAGCCGCTTTAAAAAAGATTTGAATTTTGAACTGTCACATATAAAATCTGGCAACGAATCTTGGCCTTAAATATTACTAATAAAGTATTATGAAAAACTAACACTGTTAAACTTGATCCAATGCCAACACAATAAAAAATGCAACGGAAAAAGCTGATTTGTCATCAATGTGGCCCTCATCTCGCACTTCTTGGTGTTCTCAAACTGCACATTTGACACAAGCTGCAGCAGTTTAACACGCTTATCTTCACACTCTTCAAGGAACTTCTGATATGGATTGGACGCTGAAGGATTGATAAGCTTGCAGTCATTTGGTATGGCTGATGAATTAACACAAATAATAAAATCACGGATTAAATATCCAAGCTATTATGGTTAATTACGATTATAGATGCATCTAGATATCATATTATTCGAATTGAAAAATGACAGCTGGACATAGGAATCGAACCCAGGACCTATGGCTTAGTATGCCAATGCTCTGACCACTGAGCTATCCAGGAGTCGTCCTGTGTCCATGGTCAATCTTTACTCTTATTTTAGGGCAGAGTCTGTGCTGGTAAAATAGTAAAACTAGAAGTCTGACACCTTAGTTCAGTCAGTGGTGTGTCCAACTAATGAACTAGGTCAGGGGATCAATCAGCAGCCTTTTTTGGGTGCAGATAAACTTATGAACATATCAAAGGTTTCGCGATAACCAATTGTTCGTCCACTTTGATCTAAACTTGTCTTTTCTCCACACAACTTATATTTATTCCTTTACCTCAATCTATCCTCAAATAATTATGACCCCACCTTTCTAGAAAAATATATAGAAACTGTAAATTTTCATATTGAACTATTAAATTTTCTTAGAACATATCGAATTATGAGCAATTAAGGTTATTTTCATCACACTCGAATATGATTTGAAAACATTTTATATATTTGCAAGTTTAGAAGATTCAAAGATCAAATTTGAATGATGATACAGTTTTATTACAGAATCGATTAAGAATTGCTGCAAAATAGACGAGTTGGCGATGACCCCAAAACTGAAGCTACAGTGAGACTGGCAGTTAATGCTATTCAGTGGGAAGAGGGAGTCTTCAAGGACTTATTGTTGCTCAAATACCCCATAGTTCATAAGATTAGCTGCAAAAACTGACATACAGTGACTTCAAGGAGCGATATATGCAATGGAGTGATAGCCAGACTTATCATTATTTAGGTTTTCATTGGTTTTAAAATACCATTTCATGATTACCTATGGCGATGAGATAAGATTTTATTTTTGGTAGCAAGTGCTATTTGTCAAGCCATTTATATACCATGATTTTTGTTGGAAGAACAGTAGAGAAAATTCAAACATATTTCTTAGCGCCCAACATTTTATTATATTATTTGTGTTAGTCTATAGGTATTGATAACATTTATCAAAAGTGAGGGGCTGCAGATAGCATGACTTGATGTATGAATATCTTTAAAATTGTTTTAATAACTTTAATAAGTAACATTTACTGTTCTTCCTACCAAAATCATACTATAGCAGCTCAAGGGTCCCTGGTTTAATTCCTGACTTTTTCTGAAAAGGTAACATTGGTGAGATCGGCATTTTCGCCTTCACAATGATGAATTAACTGGTGGAGGACTGGCTGGCTGTAGTCTTTGTTCAAGAATTAAGTTTGTAAGTCATGTGCTGATATAATCTGCCGGGTGAGAAAGCGTACATTAAATACTCCCTTCTAATTAACCAAAATAATATAAATAAATAGATGATAGTTAGTTAGATAGCTTATAATAACAGTGTTCTTGGTTGGCCTTCATGACTACCTGTGTACAGTTTATTTCTGTTCTTATAAGAGTTGTACTACCTTTATAATAAACCCCAATTTTCTTTCGAATGGCTGTTTCTGACCGCTAGAAAAGTTAGTAGATATACTTTCAACTATTCATACATAAAGTCATGTAATATGGGGCTGTCACTTGTGATAGATACTATCAATACTAATAAATTATACTCATCATCATCTCCAGCCTGTGGTCGGGTCAATTTAGTAAAATGGCTCCATCTTAATCTATCCTTCCATCATTCATTCCCCTTTAATCACTTCCATCCTCCTCCTGTAACTTGAACACTTTCTATTATATACTCCTACCGTCCCTTTTATGACCTACCATGCTGTCTTTTCCCTATATATTTCATATGCGGCATTCTGTTTGATATCCTCTCATTTTCAATCCTCATTACATGCCAATATCTTCTAATTATTGCTTCCTCGACTAGCTCATGTACTCCCTATCTTTTCTGGATGACTTCATTCCTAATTCTGTTTCTCCCCATATTCCTCACAAACTTCATTCCCATGGCCTCCACTTTCCTAGTCTCTATTTCATTCAATTTACATGTTTCTGTTGTATTTGTGACCATGGCTAAGAACTATGCCCTGTATACTTCAAGGACACTTTTCTTTTCCAAAGCTGGTCTCTTACACACCTATAGAACAAATCCCAATGTTGCCCTCTTCTCATTAGATCCTCTCTACATCCATCTTTAGCCTCAATCACGCTTCCAAGATATTTTATGTTCTGTACTTTTCTCAGCTCTACTCCATCCAAACCCGCCTCGGTGGCGTAGTTGGCTAATGCGCAAGTCGTGTTGAGCTCGACTGCCGAGGACAGGGAGAGCGAGGTTCAAATCTCGGTCGGGTGAACTGGGGGTGGTTTTCCCTAAATGGTTTTCCACTCTCCCTCCACGGAAATGCGGGTTCACTTCCTCTAATTCAACCTTCCGAATTCCTTAGCGTAATTAGTACTTAAAGCGTATAACCCGCACGGGTAGTAAGACGCGGTGATAATAATAATACTCCATTCAACTTTTTAGCTTTACCACCTCTTGGAAGAAAATTGATCGTTACCATTCAATCCTGCCATCTAGGTAAAAAGAGGGCTGCCTTAAAAAGTTAAATATATAACTATTATAAGTAATATGGATGATATCATCAAAATCAAACTGAATATACTTTTGGGTGTAAAAGGTGGGTGGGAAATGGTACTCAAAAGTTTGTGATGCTATATTCAGCTATAACATAGTGGTTTTTATAGGGGTGTGTGAAGCTCCGAAAACTTGGACTTAGCTACGAATATTCGTTCACTTTGACTTTGATTCGAAAGTAAAATTTCAAATTGTACAATTACAGAGCTTGGGTGGGGGAAATAGATATGAATAAAAAGTAGTTAAAACACACATTTAAGTTTAATTTTTTCATTTACTGGTGTTATTTATTTCCATCACAAATTAGCGTTCACACAAAAAAAATCTAAAATAAATTAAATTACTTTAGTGATAGTTACTTAATTTATCATAAGATGAAATATATTAATTATGTTTGAAATATTAAATTTTGTAAATTATATTAGATACATAAATGTATATAGTTACATAAAATTTAGTAATTTTAACAAATATTAAACATTTTCTTAAATATCAAACTTTGATTCCGCTTTAAAAATAGGTATCTCTTAATATTCAATTCGACTTAGTTTTTAATTGAAAAAGTGGACTTTGCACACCCCTAGTTTTGGATGTGGCTACATTTTAAGATTGAGCTTTGAACGTAAATAACAAGTTTGTGCTATGATTTTAAACTCAAAATAAAATTCAGAAAAAATATTTCAGCTTTAACAATTATAAAGTTTTGGAAATAAAAATATATTTATGGATAAAATACACCTTTATATTACATTTTTGCCATTATATGTTATGTATGTTACAAATTAATTTTAGTAAGACATTTTCTTTTTCAAGTGATTAAGTTAAATTAAAAAGTTAAAGATATATATATATATATATATTCTAAATGGAAACTGTATTTAGTGTTTAAACTTATGTAATATTCATTATATTTTTTTTCTGAGATGAAACTATTTAAAATAATATATTCAAAAATTGATTCAACTATGTGAATATTTCATAAATTGGACTGGCTTCGAATGAAAAAAAACTGCCTTCCCACATCCCCAGTAAATGATAATAACTATACAAAACAAAAATTCTTACCTGAAAGCGCTCCGTCGGTAGTAACTTTAATGGAGCATTGTTCCTTTTCCAGAGCTACCACGTATGCCAGCGCATCTTTTATATCCATTTTTGGAATATTTCTTGAGAAACGTTTGATGGCAAGATGAGCTTCCTTGAAGAATTTCGAGGCAGGACATGCTTGTTGCAAAAGGTGATCTTGTTTCTGAATAAACATACTAAACTGTGCAGAAACATCGGCCATGGCTGCACGGCACTCTGCTTTATGAAGCCGAACAAGGAGATTCTAGCCAGGAAGGAAAAGAAATTAAATAAAATTGGTTGAAAAAGAATAAACCCTGTTACAAGTTAGTGACAAGAAGGACAGATATGTTTTTTATCTGTCCTATTGTACTGTTGATTATAAACGGACCTAAGTTCTATCGACCTTGAAGTTCCTGATAGTGGTGAGTGATGAAGTCTGGCGGACAAACTTTAAGTTAGGAGTAGTTCCGGAATAAGGTGGCGATCTGGATGGGAATTAGTGGAACTAAAGTTTTCAATAATCTTTTATAAACAATTAATTCAATATGTGTTAAGTAATTAAATCTCTTTGATTAAATCTCTTTGTACCTTTTTTATATATGTAATTTTACCTTAATGTTTTTTATATCTTTTATTTTAAAAATGTCAAGTCTTAAAGTATTATATGATTGGTCCTTTTTTATCTAAAAAGTCTCTGATTGGCCTATCCGTAAATCACAATTTCCTGTTCAGGGAAATAACGCCTTTCGCTCGTCCATTCTCTCTTTGGATCCTATTAACGTGAGACATAATTTTTTGTTTCTCTACCTTTTTTAACTTTATTCAAGAATATTTTCTAAATTAACATGTAGTCTTTTTCCTTTTTATTTCTTTCTTGTTTTTGGGGTTATGAGTTAAAGTTTCCGTGTAGTTATGTTAGTTTCCGTGTAGTTATGTTGTCTAATTAATTACCTTTTAGGTTTCGGATTATTATGCATTTTTTTGTGGTATTCTAATGTAACGTAAAAATTGTCAACCATGAGGCCTGTTTTTTTTTATGGTTTTTGTATCAATCGACATCCTATAAAAGACGCTGTTTAAAATTTAATAGAACAGGGGATTAAGTATAATGATTGAGGACTATTTTCTTTGTATTAATTAATTTTTATTTTTGGTTTTCTCTGTTCTACAGGAGATATCTTTTATTAATACCTTAAACAAATCGGTAATGTAGTAAATGTAAATGTTCTCTTTTATTTTAAATTAATCTTTTATTATGTTTTATTACCTTTTTTATTCTCTTAATCTTTTATTATGTTTTATTACCTTTTATTCGCTTAATAAATAATACAGTCCTTTTTGTAACTGGGTTATGATTTNTCCTTTATTAATACCTTAAACAAATCGGTAATGTAGTAAATGTAAATGTTCTTTTATTTTTAATTAATCTTTTATTATGTTTTATTACCTTTTATTCGCTTAATAAATAATACAGTCCTTTTTGTAACTGGGTTATGATTTAAAAAGAATCATGTGGGAAACCACGTGTTTTGGATAACTATCTTAACCTCCTTTTGTATTGATTAATTATCTACTTATGCTCTTTTTCAGTCTTGGCAATAGATATAAGTTTTTCATTAAACTTAATAAGTGTTATTGGTTACCTTTCAATGAGGCGATCAGTACACAACCATTACCTCCTTGTCCATTGGCAGCAGTGTAAAGTGTGAACTGTGTTCTTCATTTCATTGTAAAGGCCATTTTGTGTTTGTCTCCCTTTTATGTTTTTCTATCCACCTTTCCTATACCTTCTTCCAAATATTATAACTAATTTAGTAACGAAATGGCATAGCAATAATTTTTAGTGAGGCATTATTGCAAGGGGGCAAGAGCCCTTCCAAATAGATATATATTTTTAAAGTACATTTTATCAAAACAATTAGTGAAGAAATACATCTCTCTATCATTTTTAGGTGAGTTATGACAAGAGGGGCACAAACCCTAAGTCAAATTCTGATGAAGTACACTTATTTTTATATTTATGTATCTCCCCATTTTTCCTCATTTGTTTTGTGGATTTAAATCCATCTACTTAGTTGACATAGAAAATGATGCTTTTATTCAGTAATAATAATAAAGTATATAAATATATTCATTATGATATTTATATAATTCTATATTATAATATAGGTATGTATGTTATAATTTTTATATAAATATAAAATTATATACTTCTTCCTAACTACTGACAAAGAGCATATGTTTTAAATATCTAAAATGAAATATATATATATATTTTAACATAGTAAGATCCCTGGTTAATAAAATGAAAGAAATTATAACAAGCAGAAAAATACCAACAATACATTTGAATGTAGCGCCAACAGGCACATTTGACGTTTAGTACCGCCTACAACCACCGCTAGCGCTGAAAATTTCATACTCAATACATGGGAGATATCGATCTATATAATGCTTCATCTATGGTCCCAGTCTTAGTTTTTACTTTTTAGTACTCCCTTATCTATGGTGCGGAGTGCGTCGCAGCGTCAGTGTTATGAATTTATTTACCGTCTAGTCTTTGCTTAGCTTTTCTTTCACTGTTTCCGCAATTTATCATCAACTGGTAATGATTGAGCTGTACTAATTACCTGCAGAATAATGGAAAGTTTTATTCTATTTTGGTGTTTTTTTGTGTTTTTAAATCTGCATCGTACTTTTTCATTTAACTTAGAACCACGCATTCCTTTGATAAAAAAAGGTCACATTGGTTCATATTTTGGTTATTCTGTAGCAGAACATCAAACCGTAGACGAGAAAACCAATCAGGTCCTAGAAAGCTGGTGAGTCAACTGATGTCAAATTTTATGTGTATATAGCCGATATGCAACACTAATAAAATATTTAATAGGCCGTATCCCACTAAATCCACTTGTTGATTTTGTCTTACTAAATCTATTCTCACTATCTTGGAACTTACCGGCTTTATCTTTAAAACAATGCCTACCATGATGCCTTATTACATCCGCTAATTAACCTATCATGCATAATTATTTTCATTTGTTAGTAAAAAAAATACTTGATTTTGTTATGAATGGAGAGATAGGACACAAAGAGGGCGGGGTTAGACACGTTTATTTTTGTCATATTAAAGTAAATTCACTATAATTTATCAATAATACATTAATTAAGACTAGCACGTTTTCAACAGGCCTAATAACATTGATATAAAAAAATATAAGGTCATCAACTTGAGTTTGGTTTGCTACAGCTATCCATTCCTTTGAGCCAAAATTTATTAACATCTTCCTACCTTTTTCTTTTAATATCGTTTGATATATTTCTGATTCATGTAATTTGTTTTTGGTTATACTTGTATGGTACGTGTATGGTTCCTTTTGAGAAAATATTTTGTCTACATGAAAAAACAACTTTTGCAGCTTTATTAATTAGTTAGAACAAAGGACATAAAAAAGTCAGCCGTCCATATACTAATATTAATTTTAATGATTTAGAAATAATTTCCTTGAATCACCAAACTCAACGCGAACATCATGGAAAAAGTTAAAAACGACTTGAATATAATGTTATTTTCCATAGTAAACTCAATTCTTGCAAATGGGATATTATTTCTTTATTCCCTGTTTCAAACATAGCTTGTAGATCTCTTAGTGAATTAACATAAATCAAACTCTCACACATAGCTATATTTAACCCTTTTACAAAAACTAAATCAAGTAACTATGTGGGGAAAAAAAAATATTCCTAGCTACAGAATTGTTAACTTAAAAAACCCCAAAGCCCATATAGAGTTCGTAATCTTCATATCCTTATAGTCCTTAATGGTCCCTGGAAATGGAAATCATGTCTACACAATCTGTATCGGTAATCATATGACGATGTCAACCAATAAGAAAGTTGGAAACAACGTCCAATTAAACTCTTTGAAAGAAAATTTTCTAGAGCTAGACACAAACGTCACCTGTGAAGCAGACTATATCACAGATGAACAATTATTTACAAAAGTAACTAAACATATTTTGATAAATAGTTCAGGATGGATTACACTTGAAAGGTAAATTATGTGCAGTCACAAATAATATATAGTGTAATTGATATGAAAATGCCATTGGTGCTCTCATTTCAATGCACATGCACACTCACTTTGAGGTGTGATTGGTAGTCCTTAGCAGTCTGTATCGACTAATCCTTAGAAAGTTAAATTTGAGTCAACTTCTACGGAATTATAAGGACTAAAGAATAAAAGATAAGGACTCTGTAGACAGTACAATCTGTTAGTGCCGATCTCTTAGAGTAGCTACACACCTTGTGACTACAGAGTCTGTGGATAGGGCTTAATACACTAAAACACCTATTATATATAATCATAATAATTTGATCAAAATAATATTTTATATGTTTAATCAACCATGCTTAACCTAACTGTCTGTCTATTAAAATTCAATGAAAATACAATTTTGGATATATTAATACATCTAAAGACTAGTTATTTCCATGCAAAGTTGTCATATTTTATCTTTTGTCAAGAAGTAGTAACGAAGAGGTGAATTTGATAAAAATAATATTTATTATAATAAAAACCAATCAACTATACCCTACCTAACCTTCCAAGT
Source organism: Timema shepardi (assembly GCA_902151425.1). Taxonomy (NCBI): domain Eukaryota; kingdom Metazoa; phylum Arthropoda; class Insecta; order Phasmatodea; family Timematidae; genus Timema; species Timema shepardi. The sequence continues at coordinate 32,689 of CABFVX010006911.1, forward strand.
ATATTTAAATTCAATTCAAATAGGCTAGTCTCCAATTTTGAAAGAATTAATACATTTAGAGAAAAGTTATTTTCATGCTAAGTTGTCATGTTTATTTTTATAACTCAGATATTTTAATTAATTGATTATTATAAATAAAATAAGAAAAATACAAAGGTTATAACTCTGGTCATAGCGACGAAGGCTTAACCGCTGGGTATAAAATTGCTTGTGCTTTCAATAATGAAGGTTAATAGGTCTTGATACTCAAATATAATTTATATAGCTATTAGTTAATCTTATTTTTACTTTACATTTACATAGTTAGAAAAATCATAATTTATTTTGAGTGCTCCTCTTTTGGTTCCACCACTAGATAAAGGAGGCAATTTTGTGACAATGTCATCTTTGATAACAATAAATTTATCTTTTTTATCAGGATAGCAAAAGTGTCCATCCATAATCTTTCTTACATTAGAAAATGCTTTAATATTCTTCTGTAGTTACTTCTGAAACTATTCATCCAACATAATATACTACTGACCTACCACAAAATTTTACCAGAAAAAAGTTCCCTACACTATAATTATCCTCCAGGCCTAGATTGTTGTCAGGATCACTAGTCAGAATCTACCTCGATCGCCTAATCACTGTCACTGTGTTTTGCATTGAATTTAAGTCTTTTAGAAACTTTGTTTTTAAGGTCCATTTGCTTTCGCTTCTTGAATTCCTCCTGTTTTTCATTTTTTTACTGGTGTATCTGTTGGTATAAGGTTTCTACAAATCCTCGACCACTTTGTTGTGGTTTTTCTTGGTCCTGCTTTTGAGAATAGCCAAACTATTTCAGGGCTGACAACTTATGAGTCATTTCACTTGGGGATGTAGAAGGCTGACATATAGCACAATAGACCTGCGAGCAACATCGCCAGAAGGTATAAATTCATCAGGTGTTGGCCTTTCAGTAACGTAACACCGTAAGAAATTTGAGTCTGAAATCACATCAGAATTGAATGGATAAATTCTTGTTTTAGAAACGCCCTTCAATATATCTTGCAATGTAAGTGCCCAAGGTAAAACTTTGCCTATCATTTCAGGAATATCTTGGCTCTTGTTTGGCTGACTGGGGTTATTAACCATCGATTAGTTATTTTTTAATTATAACCACATAAACCATTATTTTATCAAATTATTTTGACGATGGTGGGCAAGACATGCAGCACGAATGGGAGAATTTTGAACCATCTTCAGGGTACGGCCATTATTTTCAAATATACACGTCACCCAAAAATATTAAAGTATGTTTTTCCAGTTATAAAAATTATGAATTGAATGAAAAATGTTCCAAAATTACAAAAACACACAAAAAAAGTATGTATTTTTAGGGGTAAATTTATAATTTTTCATGGAAGAAGTTCGTGTTGCAGGTGTGTTTGAGACAGTAAAAAACAGCAGTTTTATAAATTACTGGTATACACTTAGTGGTTTCCCTCCATAATGAGGTTATTTTATTGAAGTTTAAAGTTTGATCTACAAGTAACATCACTGAAGTTTAAGTTTTGGTGAGTATAAACATGCTTTCTTAATTTTTGGAATAACATTTTAATAGTGTAATAAGGAACAATTAAGATCATTTGTTATATAATTCAATTTTTAATAAAGTTGTACAAATTGTTTAACTTAGCATTAAAAAATATAGATATTGTATGTAATATAAAAATAATATAGGCACTATAATTTGATTCATATATGAAAAGATTGGTAATAATAATTACAAGTTATGATATCTTATAATGACAAATATGACACAATCATTGAAATGATAACAAACATCTAAAAAGTTTAATTGTATATTAAAAATTGTAGACTTTTGAGTCAAATTGCATTAAAACAGTGTTATGATAGGATGATGTAATCATGCATATATTACATGTCTTGTAATATACTGGGAATTAAACCGAATTAGTTGTGAGAGTTTTGAAGATATATAGAATGAAAGAAGATATGTAAAAAAATTCTTTCCGTATCTGTAATTCCCTGTTCCTTGGATATTGCTGCAATCCCTGCAACTTTTTAGAGCTTTGACATGTTTCGATGCTGTGCATCAGGTCAGAGTTAAAGTTGTGGTTGAGGGTTCCATGTTGTTTGAGAAAGGAAACTCATGTGAGATTATGTTTTTATAAGATATCATAACTTGTAATTATTATTACCAATCTTTTCAAATATGATCATATTATATATATAGTCTCTATATTATTATTATTATTATTATAATATTACATATAATATCTGTTTTTTATGCTAAGATAAAACAATTTGCAGGGTTCCTATGGTATGGAAAGTCAGGGAAGCTTTAAAAGGGTCAGGGACATGACAATTCATGTCACACTTAGAAAAAAAACAACGAAAATATTTTTCATACTTAGTGCTTCATAAGCCACTGCCCCAATGAAGAAAGCTGAAGGGCACTTACCATGCTCAAACTTGCTGTAACACAAGTTTTGGTAGCATTTTATTTCAGAAGGTGAATGCAGAATTCTCCTGGCCTGTACATGACAATTCTTTTAACTTTAGTGATCCATTGTTTTGGTTCTTGTCAAGGTTTGGCATTGTTATCGTTGGATACAGTGAATTAGGACTGATTCGGCTACACCAGCAATGTCTAACAAAAAAAAAGTTTTTAACCAGCTCTGGCTAAACCCAGAGCATTTTCCTGAATTCTCATACTGGATCAGTGACGTTGAAAGTAATAAATTTAAGGCATTTAGTACAGTGTTAAAAAAAATTATAAACCTTAGTAAGTAATATGGGAAAGCAAGCATTAGCTTCCCATGCAAAAGGACCAACTCATATCAAAACTCTGTAACAATACGGTATAAGAAAGAGCCGCTCTTTGGGCGTCAATAATAATGATATGTGATCAATCACCCTACTTTGGGTGTGAATT
>CABFVX010006912.1:0-14082 GCA_902151425.1 Timema shepardi
CAATTATTATTAGAGAGTGTTAAATCACTTATAATATTTTGTGTCTTTGTCCCCCCCCAAAGTCTGAAAGCCAGGCACGTCCATGCGTTATGAGAACGTAACAATTGGCGTCCAAACCCGGGGCCAGATCCAGTGGGGTGTAACAATTGGCGACCAACGAAGGGGCGTAACAGATTCTATAAAATCATATTGGCTATCAGTAAAAATAGATTTATTTAAAGGTTGCATTTCTGCTAAGGACAATCAACAAAAGAATTTTATTAACAATCTTAACAAGTGTATAATTAATTTTAAGCTAAAATAGTGAATAATGGTTTCAAATCATTACATTCCACGAGTCAGTAGCATAACATATTAAACTTGGGCCTACTTTTTCAAGTCATCTAACAAATTAATAAATGTTTTAAGATTTAACTAATAGGCCTAAATAGTTACTAATTTGATAATCACACCTTATGATGACTGTTTTAGCCTAGGGTTTGTGCTAGGAACGTCATCAGTTAGTCAGCTTGACTGCATGAAGGTAAAAAAAAATGTTTTACACTATTTAAAACAGAATGAAATAATGCTATAACCTACTTATAATGCACAACACTCGTTGTGGTAGGAGGTAAAATTCACCCCCGTAACCTCCACCCCCTTACTGCAACAATGCCATTAGAATAGTGTCAACTTGAAAGTGGTTTTTTTTGTTTCCTAATACAAAGATTTACCCATTTCCATAGCTCTCCCCCCACTTAATAATACTTACTGTTAACTTTGTTGATATTTTATCTGAGTTAACCGAGCTCTGTTGTCTGACCAATGAACTTAATCCCAAAATATTTGTTTTTAATGTACATAAACAGTATAATGTTGAAGACAAGCTATATACCTATCTTGTATTCTTTTTTTTTATCGTAAATAAAGCAATGGTGTGTCGATGCATCGCCTTACCTCCTAATAGTAGTGACACGGATAACGGTATGCTGGTCTGCAAGGCAGTCTTTCTAGTAGGGATATTGGTTAATGGTTTGTACAGGGTCGGAAGAGAAACTTACTTTTTTGAAAAATCCGACAAACGGCAAGGGGTGAAGGTAGGGAGCTGGGAGAGAGGGTAGTTCCTCAATTTTTGTTTCCCCCACAGCCAGGCCCGATCATGCTTTGGACGAGAGAGCATCGCGCGTTCACCGTCGAGGCATACTTTTGTAATGGCCACTTCATTGTCGCCACCCAACGTGCCTTTCGAGCGCGCTTCAATATTCCTCCTCGCAGTCCAATCCCCGGCCGGAATTCAATTCTTTCGTGGGTTACCGCATTTCAGGAGACTGGCAGTGTCGTTAAACGCAGATTAGGAGCTGTAAGAACGGCCAGGACTCCGAAAAATGTTGAGACAGTCATTTTTGCAGTCCCCCCACCGTTCTGCTCTCAAACATGCGGCTGCTCTGAGGCTTTCTGACCGAACTGTGAGACGAATCTTTCACAACGAACTCAAATTTCATTCGTACAAACTGGCTGTTGTGCAGGAGTTGACTAACCGCAATTTAGTGGCCCGTCAAACTGCATGTGAAGCTCTCCTTGAAACCCTTCCCCACGACGTGGTAACGTTCTTCAGCGACGAGGCTCCCTTTCACCTTTCCGGCTGTGTCAACAAACAGAACATGCGCTACTGGAGTGCTGAAAATCCACGTAAACTTCACCAAAGCCCTCTCCATTGTGAGCGTGTTACCGTTTGGTCCGCAATTTCATCGGTCGGGATCATTGGTCCTTATTTTTTTGAGGAAAACGAGCGCGCTGTCACGGTGAATGCAGCTCGATACAAGGAGATGACGGAAGGATTTTTCCTTCCACATCTGGAAGAAATTAACGTCGGGGATGTGTGGTTTCAACAAGACGGAGCCACGGCTCACACAGCACGGGCCTCGATGGAATTGGGAATTGTTGAGGGAACACTTCCCTGGCCGCCTCATCTCTCTCAGAGGCGATCTCCCTTGGCCGGCATGCTCTCCAGATTTGGCTCCATGCGACTTTTTCTTATGGGGTTATTTGAAGTCTATCGTTTACAACGATCGACCACGGACCTTAGATCACCTGAAGACAAACATTCGGAACGCCATCGCCGAAATACCGGTGAACATGCTTAAGAGAGTGTCGCGAAACTTCAGAAATTGACTCAATCAGTGCATAGACAATAGAGGCCGTCATTTGAAAGATGTAATTTTCAAAACTGCATGAAAAAAATTCGGCGAGGTGATCTGTAAGGGGGAAAAAGAATTATACCGATATCTGCAATAGTTTCGTTTTTATTAACCTTTCAACAAAGTAAGTTTCTATGTCTCATCCTTTATAACTAGTGCTAACGCGCTCCGGGTAAAATTGAGCAATGGTTGTAATTGAGGTATACTAGATAGAATGTGCCCCAATACCGTTCGGTACAGCACCCCTACAATGAGCAGCGAATACTGTCATGGGTGCGGGTACGATAAGGCTAATAACCTGATATACCCTATTTAAAACTACTACAATAAACGGTGGAATAATAAGGCAGCATTTTTGGTCATCTTTTGAGGTGAGTTGAATCCCCCCAAAGCGTCCCAACCTGACTATGGCCTTGGCTGTGAATACTGGCATTTAGCTCCCTATAGCTTCCGCTCTCATTCTTATTGGCTGATACAAGCGCTTGATGCTATGTTTTATAAATATCCTATTTTCTTTAAGTTTGCGCAAGAACCACATTTTCATACGTAAGATTTAAAAAATGATACCGATTTGTATGATTATTTATATTAATCTTATATTTTAAATTCATTGATCAATTAATTACTTATTTTTAATAAAATAATAGCTGGTTATAATTTCTTTTGCCATATTCTTTTTTTTGTGTCAGTCTCTATGATGTATTTTAGAACCAAATCTGCTCTCTTGCGCTATCTATGATTCTATTTAGAACCATATTCTATTGTTAGTTTGATTAATTTTTCTAATGTTGGATAAAAACGGTTAGTTTATTGTTTATGTGGAGCTTTTCAGCCTGCTTTCAAAGTGACGTTTTGATAGGCGTGGCTCTCTTTCACAGTTATGTCTTGAACTCTACTCTTTTATAACTTATATATTTTGCAGTTAATTCACTAAATTTCAATTTCTTGTGGCTAATACTTTATACCTTTTTTTTAAATAATAATTCATAAGAGGATTGGTAAGTAATAATACTTTATTCTTAGTATTAAGCATATGATGTGGTTTCTAATAGTAACAGAGAACAGATTTTGTTAATATCAATCATGATATTCTCTTATTTAAGTTGTCAAAAAATAGGTGTTGAAGGAGCTGTTTTGGAATGATTTAAAAGTTATGCTATACGAGGTTGTGTAATTGGACCTATTATTTACTTTATTCTAAGTTAATGACATCCAGGTGAATTTTGAGGGTCACTTACAACTTCATGAAGATGACACAATCTTATTTTATATTAGGAAAAACTTGAAAACTATAAAATATATTATTCATGAAGACCCCAAATTGTCCAAACTATTTATTGGTGAAGGAAGAGTCTACAAACAAATGTTAAATCTTGAAAAAATCAAATTAGGCCCTACTTTATTTTTACTAGGCTGAGAAAATAAAGATAGACATGAAATAAATAATAATCATTTTCGTTTTGCTGATCAAGTGCTGCCTCAAGTAAGGGAAGCCAATTATCTTTTGCTGATTATTGAGAGTAAATTTTTTTGGTGATTACATAGGGCCTATAGACAATGCCACTAAGAAATTAGAGATCTAGTTGGGGTACTCAAGAAACTTTTGTATGGATTTACTTCAAATGTAGGTGACCTGGCGGTCTAGGGGTAACGTGTCAGACTTCTGTGCTGGCGTCCGGGGTTCAATCCCCGGTCCCGGCAAAGATTTATCTGATTACCAAACCCTTCCTTCACCTCTGACAAGACATCTTGTGAATGTGGGGAATGCCAGGTCTCCACCGTGGTTCGGATTCCACGTTAAACTGTAGGTCCTCCATTTCATCTCACAATCACCCTACCATTGCACATTAGCGTAAGTGCTTATAACCCGAACGGATAGTAAGATGTGGTGCTAATAATAATAATAATAATAATAATACTTCAAATGTACTCAAATCTAACTATTTTGCTTTGGTTAACTCTTATGTCATAATTGAACATGATCTCGGGGGAATACTTTCAAAAGTCATCTCTTAGGCCCACTGCTGATAATGTTGCAAAAAATGCACCAATAAAAATATATGTCTGTCCACAACTCAGAGTGGCGATAATACAATTAAAAGATTTGGCATTTTAAAATTATTATTATTGTTTAGCACCGCGTCTTACTACCCGTTCGGGTTATACGCTTTAAGTAATAATCACGCTAATGGATTAGGAATTGAGAAGGATGAATTAGAGGAAGTGAACCCACATTAGCGTAGAGGGGGAGTGGAAAACCATTTAGGAAAAACCACCCCCATTTCACTCGATCGAGATTCAAACCTCGGTCTCCCCGTCCTCAGCGGTTGAGCTCAACACGACTAGCGCTTTAGCCAACTACGCTATCGAGGCGAGTATTTTAAAATTACAGGAAGTATTAATTTTCATATGGTTGTAATGGTATATAAACTTAACGATTAGTAATCTAAAATTTGGGAAAGGGAAAAAAAAGCTAAATACCAGACACAAAGTGTGAATATTCAGTGGCAGACCGGGTCTAAAAATATTGGTTGCCAGAAGACAAAGGGGGCCCATCCACAAGTACAAGGCTGTAATTTAATTTTTGTAAGAAATAAATAAAATTTTCAAAAAATATAAAATTGGAATAAAGGTAAAACTAAAATATTTGTGAAATAAATTTATACTTTTTTAGTAATTGCGGTATGCAGTATAGGCTAAATTTAATGACAGGTTGTTAGAGGGATTTAATTTGTTTTTAAAATTTTAAATAAATGACAGACATTTTCAAATATTTTGCTTGTACTGAACACTTTACACATTAACAGGTAGGTAGTTTGAAAGCATATTTTATGCAGTCCATTATATTAGTTTGAATTTACTAAATGATTGGGCGAATCTGTCATTAATCGCTTCCGCGCCCGATTCATCTAACAATAACTTTTCAATGGAAGTTCACCTCAGACAGTGAACTTCTTAGCCTTGTATTTATGATCTTTAGCTTTGAAAATGTCCTCTCACATTGGTCTTGAGTAACTGATAGTGTGCACTTGACTTTATAAAGTTCAAAAAAATTATATTATTATTATTTTTATTATTATTAGCATCGCGTCTTACTACCTGTTCGGGTTATACGCACTTACGCTAATGTGTAATGTTAGGGTGATTGTGAGATGAAATGGAGGACCTACAGTTTAACGTGGGATCCGAACCACGGTGGAGGCCTGGCATTCCACACTTTCACAAGATGTCTTGTCAGAGGTGGAGGAAGGGTTTGGCAACATAAAAATTATAATATGCCTTGTCATGAAATACCAGAATTTTTAGTACACACGATGGGCAAGTGCTACAAATTTTACACCTTTTGCATCTGGAATTCATATTCTCACCATCATTAAGCAATACATAGCTTTAATGCATCATATTTCAAAGAAAAAGAAAACATGAGTTTATTTAATAGTTTCCCTTAAGTTGAAACCTTTTATACCTTTTAGATAATTAGGGGCATACAACGTGAGAACAAAATTTGAGGATGGATTTCTTTAATCTTTACAATCTCAGCCCCATAGAGAGAAAGTATTGCGATCGTTAAAAAATGGAACTCAAGATTTTGATAAATGTTGATATTTCATAAATCCTCGAAACTGAAAAAGCAGTTTTCGTGATGAATTCTGTCTTTGTGTCTGAATTGGGGCCTAGCTGAAACCATTCTACTGACAGGACTAAAACTGGATATCTAATGTTTTCAGAAGGCTCTGCTCATGATTTTTTGGAATTAGATAGCTGACCCTAATATTAACGGTAGTTACTTCAAGGCAAATTGAGAGGGGAAAAAAATATTTTGTCAAAGTCCGTTCTAACAATTTTGATTAAAATTTGTAACTGAAACCTGTTCAACATTAACAAACAAAATGTCAACTCATTTTCCTGTGAAAACGACTTTGAGGGTAAGGCTACTTTACATAAGCAGAACTATACAATTTTAATAATTTCTCCACAACAATTTGAGAAATGAAATACCTCCTCATAGTAAAGTTATAGTACTATTAAAAAAATCTTTAAATTGAAATATATTTTTATAAAACCAATAGTTTATGAAAAGATATATATATATATATATATGCTAGTCTTTGAATGAGAAATTTAGCCAGAGAACATTTGCATTTCCTTATAAGAAAATATTTCTTTACAAAAAATAAACTTACCTTGCAGTGTCATTAATTCATAAAAAAAAAGTCAGCCATTAAACATTTTGATTGGTTAGTTAAATAGTTAATGAATTAAAATGTCCATACGAATACACACATGAGAACTCATCTTTAACTATATTAATTCATGTAATCCATCCAAAATTGTTTAGTAGTTTAATTTTTATTGATATGGAAGGTCAGGTTTAGATTGTTTGAATATTTAAAAAAAAATGAACACGTTATGTTTGCTATGGAAAAAAGTGAGATGTTCAAGGTATGATTGAGGGGTAGACTTTTGTATCTCGCGATACCCCGAGAAATAGGTACGTGAGCAAATATTTTCCTAATTATTAATTAAAAGGTTTTAGTATATAGACTGCTGGTGTTTTTTTGGTGTCTTATGTAATTATTAACACTGATGCAAGGTAAGGTTTTTTTGGGGGGTTTTATTGTAAAAAGTTCTCAAAAAGAATTATAAACGTTCTTGACCCATAAAATTGATTGTTTTGATCTTTGGTGGACAAATATACTCCTCTTTTCTCAATGTTTCTGTAACATTGTAGATTATTTCATTATTCCTCTTTGGTGGAGTGTTTCTGCAAAAAAAAAATATTTTGCTTCACAAATTGTATGAGTTTTTAGTAAAATTCTCTATTTTAAGATAAAAAATATTCTTTGTGGTGCATCATACCATTTATATCCTATGTAATAAGGGCAAATTTCACTGGGGGATTTGACATGAAATGAGCCAAAATATATTTTGGCTGGATATTCGGGAGACATGTTTTTGGGTCATAAATAACATTGAGTCACCTGTGTGGGTGCTGACTCATCGAAGCAGGAGGGGAAATGTGAAATACTTAGTTATTTGAGTGTGAGTCACGGGTAGATCACCTCATTAGCATCATGTGACTGAATGTCTCGAGTGTGTGTATTTTATATTGGACACACATCAACTAGAACCAACCATTTTAATGGCTCCTTTTATTACAGTATCTAAGCTTACGTTTATTTTGAAATGAGATTAAAAATACAGGGTGTGCAAAAAGCAGTGCTACTTAATTAGAGATTGAATCATAACATCTAAACACTTATCGAAGAACATTTGGGATATATGACATGGTGGGGCTACAGACAGGGAAAACCTGGAAAAGTCAGGGAAATGTCAGGGAATTTAACTAAAAATAAGGAAAAGTCAGGGAATTAAAAAATATGTATAAAATATTCCATTAATCTCGCAATTAAACACTAAAACAAAAGTTAATAATACCTAAATAAAATTACATTTTAATTTTTTAAATAACTGATAAAACTATTTATGTTTAATAGATTTAAACTTTTTTTAAATATGTTATCAATAATAAATAAAACCACCATTAAAACTGGGGAAAAAAGTAGTCAGGGAAAATTGAAAAATGTTGCCTAGAAAAGTCAGAAAATTTTGTAAAATATGTTTTGTAGCCACCATGTATGAATATATTTAACAACTTTTGTAAGCACAAAAACATTTTTTAGCACCGTGTCTTACTAACCATTCAGGTTATACACTCGCATAAAAACTGCTAGATTTTAAAAGTTTATGTTGAAACTTACAAATTTTTTTTAATCCGCACTCCTTAATTTTTAGTCAAACGGAATCCTTTTTAGTATCAAATAATAATATTGTAAACCTTAAAATATTTTTTTTTCATAAATATAGGTTTCATGAAAACATTTACAAACAGTACTTACCAGTATTGAAATAATAATATCTAGCACCGTGTCTTACTACTCGTTCGGGTTATTCGCTTTAAGTACTAATTACGCTAACGGGTTAGGAATTGGGAAGGTTGAATTAGAGGAAGTGAACCCGCATTTGCATGGGGTATTGAAATAGTTATGTCCTGTTTAAAGTAGGACCAGTCCATGTAATATTTACTTTTGCACAATAAATTTGATATCCTATGGCCCCTTTATCTCATTTGAAAATTATTTTATACTAACAATGATTAGTCTCACTATTGAGATTATTTTAATTGAATATAAAAACTAGTATGTAATATAAATGATTAATATTTGTGACTTAAACTTATTAACTTATTATTACAGTATTGATAGAGTAGAGGTCATAGCCTAAATGGGTAGTAAGATGCTGTGCTAAAAAAATTAATATATATATATATATATAGTGGAAATAAGAAACTGAGGTGGCATTGATTGAAAAGGGACGAGAAAGATCTTTGTGGCCAAACCATTTGGACCGAAGCAGGTCAACACCAAATACAGGTCTCATTGGTTAGTCAAGAATTGTTAACCGTACAGCTAGAACTGGAGTCAAAACTGAGATCATCGTTAACCACTCTGACATGTCTGAGAGATTGAACTGAGATCATTGTTAACCACTCTGACATGTCTGAGAGATTGAGCTGAGATCATTGTTAACCACTCTGACATGTCTTGAGAGATTGAACTGAGATCATTGTTAACCACTCTGACATGTCTGAGAGATTGGGCTGAGATCATTGTTAACCACTCTGACATGTCTGAGAGATTGAGCTGAGATCATTGTTAACCACTCTGACATGTCTGAGAGATTGATTTGAGAGCTCTGTTAACCACTTCAACATTTGAGTTGAGAGCTCTGTTAACCACTTCGACATGTCTGGGAGATTGAGCTGAAATAATTGTTAACCACTCTGACATGCATTTAAAATACTTGGGGAAAACATTTTTTTTAATCTTGAAAATACTGAAAATTTGGGGAATCTCAAATTTTAAAAAGTACTATTATTATCATCTCTTGAGTATTATTCTTATGAAAAATTGAACAAGCGTGCATTTATTAAATATACACTTATTTACATCATTTATATTAGTAATTTTAAAAATATTTTTTTCTTTAATTAAAGAATCTTTCTTGATGCGACTAAAATATTTTTTCTCATAAAATAGACGGATGGCTTGCATATAATACATGCCACAAATTATAATAGTAGCTTTAATTCAAAGTATACTTTAAGCTTTTCTTGAAAAATATTTTAAAATGCAGCTAAAAATACTTTTAACAAATACATCTGAAAGCTCCAAATTACATATAATAGTTTTCAAAAGGGATTTTAATGTTGAATCTTTCCGTCTTAGTAATTTGGTAACTAAAGCTAAAATGAGACCTAAATGTCAGTGTTCACTGCACTGCTCAGTGTTTATCAGGAGACACACAAGAACACGGTGAATGCAGTCAGAATGAGATATCTAAGAAATGTGTGTGGGAAAACTCGTATGGACAGAGTCAGTAACTAATGGGTGCTGAAAGAGTGCGGTTTGAAAGTGAATCCAATAGATCATTGTGAAATAAGTGTCCTACATTGATTTGGGCTTACTGAGAAGATGAGTATGTATCGAGTGACGAAGAAAAAATTAAGGTAGAGTGTGTGGATCAAAAGGCCATATAAGACGTGGATAAATGTTGTAGACGAATGTGTGAAAAATAGAAACATTAGAGTTTATAGAGCATGTATGACTCGGTGTGTGGATGTTGTTGAAGAAAAGGGAGAATGCAAGGATAGGGAAGTGTGGATAAAGTTAGTGAGGATGGATTAAGTACGGAGTTGTTTTGCGAGCTATATTCACAGTCTGCCTACTCTATAAGGAAATGGTGTGATTAGGTTTGTATGTATGAAGGCCGTGTCACTGCTATCAATTTATTTATCTTAAGATGATCCAAATGTGTTGTGTGCTATACTTGAAGGAATAACATAAATGTTTCTCTTTTCCTAGGCTCTGAACCGAAATCGCAATGACTTCTCAGCAATATTACCCTCACAAGGTAAGAGACACGATCTGTATGGAAATTGTTTTAGGGCTGTTTTACTACCCTTTTGGGTAAGTTATAGTAGTTATTGTTTGTATTGTGTGCTGTCCTGTATTTAATATATAAATATGGTGGAATTTCGCAGTGCACCCCAACAGTGTTTCCTGCCGAGCCATTTGATGCAAATGCTGATGCAGAGACGCTCAGGAAAGCCATGAAAGGTTTTGGAACAAACGAACAGGCCATAATAGATGTGTTAGCTAGGAGAGGAATTGTGCAAAGACTGGAAATCTCGGAGGCCTTCAAGACACTGTATGGCAAGGTTGGAAACTTTACATACAATATTACTTTGCCATATTCATATGTTGCTGAGCATTTTAAATGTGTTTATTTTGTATCAACCTTTACACATATGGGCATATATTTAAGGGGAATCATGCGCTTTGGTTATGGGTTAAATTGATTTCTAAATGAGTAAATATGATAAATTGACCCCCTTCAAGAACACCTTCTCCTCCTAAAACACTGGGTGACCTGGCGGTCTAGGGGTAAGGTGTCAGACTACTGTGCTGGCAGCCGGGGTTCAATCCTCGGTCCCGGCACAGATTTATCTGATTACCAAACCCTTCCTTCACCTCTGACAAGACATCTTGTGAATGTGGGGAATGCCAGGCCTCCACCGTGGTTCGGATTCCACGTTAAACTGTAGGTCCTCCATTTCATCTCACAATCACCGTACCATGACACATTAGCGTAAGTGCGTATAACCCGAACGGGTAGTAAGACGCGGTGCTAATAATAATAACCCTAAAACACTGAAACATATCTGCGTTGGTCACACATTTTCCATTCGAATTGGAGCCTTTCAGAGGTAGGATCTATGTCACTCATTCAAATGCAGCTGCGTGATAAGACATGTTTTACATTACCTACCAGTAAGTGAGATTTCAACAACTTACTGGCAGAGTGATAGAATTCATTTCTTGACTTCTTTTCCTAATTTTCACTTTAATATTGATATAGTTAGTTAAAATTGTTCTTAAATATTTCAATTTAGTAAACATGTCAAATGATACATGTTTGCTGTAATCTATTAATTAGTGTCCCCAATCTGTGCTTTCTATTGTATAATTAGAACAGAGTTGCAAAAAACCTGGGCTATTAATAAAAAAAACTGAGGGTTTATTTGTTTTCTGTGGTTTAATTAATTATATTATGTATATTATCTGATTAAACCAATAATTCAAATATATTAACTATTCAGGGTCCAGATAAACACATTTTAATTTTAATATAGTTAGGAAAGGAGTAATAAGAGACATAATAAAGTAAAACAATAATGCAACAATGTAAATATTGGCAACAATACTGTAAGCTATCAGGTTAAAAAAAAGACTTTGTGTAGAAGGAATGGAAAGAGGAGGGGAGATCATGCAACAAATTACTGTCAATCCAGAGCTGCAGAATTGATTTGTTGCTTTCTTTAATTAAAGATTAAAGGTAAGAACTTTTGCTATCCCATTTGCTTTTTTTTTGACACAGTATTATTTCTACACGGCCTAGCATTAATAAGGTGTACAGTAGCCCAATGGCTTCTTTAGTGCTGAATGACAGCTGACGGCTTTGACAAGTTACCAGATCAAATTATGTATCCCTACACCGAACCATATGATCTGCAAAAACATAAGCATATGTTTAGTAACTGCCAGCTGTGAGCTGTCAGTCAGCACCAAAGAAGCCACGGGACTACTGTAGGTACCTTAAAATTATATTATTCCAAGTGAGTTGCTAGTTGAACATACTATTTTGTTCGACCCATTAAAATGAGATCATGGTGGTGGGGGGGGGGGCTGTTCGCTCAAAAATCAAGGTCTACAATGAGGAAAGGAGCGATCGGCCGACTGTGGTGAATGATGAACTGGTTAAGAAGATTAACGAAAAGGTTCTAGAGAACTGCCGATTCACCATTTTAGAGCTTTCTCGTCTGTTCCCACATACATCTCTAACAGCTCTCCATGAAGTGATGAGTGAAACGTTAGGCTACTAGAAATGTTGTATCCTTCCTTAAGTATTACAACAGAAGGTGATCTGGATCAGATTGTTACGGGTCATTAGACTTGGATCTTGTATGTAAACGTAGAAACAAAAAAAAAATCAATGGAGTGGAGCTAAAATCCATTCACGGTAGGAATTGACTTCTGAAAGGCCTTTTTCCCTGCCAGAAATCTACTATATAGTAGGATATTGGTAGGGAAAAAAGACCTTTCAGAGAGTAATTCCTACCGTGAATGGATTATATACTCATTTGTGAAGAAAACCAAAGAAGTGTAGACAAAGTTTTTTTACCAGTAAACTTGAATGGCAACTGTCCTTTTAGGGCACAAGAGGAGTATTGTAAGTGGAGTTCATGTAATGGGGCACCACAATCATTGCAGAGGTTTATTATCAAGACACTAGAAACAAGTTAAGGAGGGCCCATTTAAAACAAACGTCACATTATGCTGGGTTCTAGGGTGGGTGTTTTTTTTGCACAATAATGCCTGATCATATATCGCTGTGCATACTCAAACCCTGCGATAAACATCCAATCGGACATTGTCTGATCACCCTCCGTATAGCCTGGATCTGGCGCCAAGTGATCACCCACATGAAGGAATGGCTCGCATCGCAGCTCTTTGGCGGCGACGATGACGATTTGCAGTCCAGTGTTGAAGGGTGGCTCACAAATTGCAGCTGGTAGAATTCTATAACAGAATTAAAAAGTTTGTCAAGTGCTATGACAAATGTCTGGTGACTGTTGAAAAATAGTATAAAGTTGTTGTATATAATAAAAAATCTAAGGAGTATTACATTTTTTTAAATGACCTAACGGTATCTACTTTGCAGACTGCCTTCGTACCTGCCTTGTACAGTTTAAGGTTGAACCTTCCATTGCATTACTTTAAGGTTCGGCAGAAGAGAGCACGAGTAATTTTACAATTTTTTTGGCAAAAATAAATCAAATTTCTCTCCAGTAGCAATGTAAAGTTTAGTTTTCTGCACTTGCTAATATCAACAGATCTTGAATATCTGTCAGGTGTGTCCTGGAATGTTCTCAAAACGTTTTGACAACATTTCAGGACATCCTTGACAGATATTCAAGATCTATTGATATTAGCAAGTGCAGAAAACTAAACTCTACGTTGCCACTGGAGAAATAATTGATTAATTTTTGCCAACAAATTTATATTCCATAAAAACTGAAAAAAATACTTGCAGTCCCTTCTGCCGCACCTTAATAGCACACTCTAAGGCTAAATTAAAAAGTAATGGGGAAAATGATACAAAATATATTTTAAAACAAACCTTTGTTTAAACTTTATGGCTTGAAGGAACAACTACAAGAATGTAATGAGGAAGTGAAAGATTGTGGAATGAAATTTACTATGGCGTAGTATGAAGTGATGGTAATAGCAAGGAAGAGGGTTAGTCCTAGTAAAGCTATAAAGTTGGAGGGAGTAGATCTGAGAATATTAGAAGTGTGATCGAGACGACAGGTGGAAGTAGAGGAAGACAGCAGGGAGAGTTGTTCTACAGGTGTGTAGGAGACCTTCTATTGAGAAGAAAGAAGTGCCTGTGAAGTGTAAGGAAGTGTTGTACAGGGCGTACTTTGTACCCATTGTCACACATACAGCAGAAACATGGGCAGTGAATGTAAGAGAGACTAGGAAAGTGGAGGACATGGGAATGAAGTTTGTGAGGAGTAAGTTAATTGTCAGAAGGAGAAACAAGATTAGGAATGAAGTTTTCTGGAAAAGAGTGGGAGTACATGAGATAGTAGAGGAAGCAAGACTGAGGTGGTATGGGCATGTAGTGAGGATGTTGGAGTACATGAGATAGTAGAGGAAACAAGACTGAGATGGTATGGGCATGTAATGAGGATGTTGGAGTACATGAGATAGTAGAG